>JAQIXN010001168.1:0-21848 GCA_034698145.1 Proisotoma minuta | reverse complement strand
GCGATTTTTTGAACGTCCAAAATGTCCCCAGAGGAATCCCCCACGGTCAGAAACCGCCGCCGCCGCCGGTCCATCATCCCACCGGATCCTTGTCTCCTCTCGTCTAACACGCTTCCTTAATAAATGTTTGGAAGGGCCTTACGCCACGGTTGAAAGGTCTGTGGGGGGAAGTTGTTAACGTTTGGCAGAACAATGAGCAAATGAACCAATAAATATTTATGGTGACAAATAATGGATCAAGTTGTTGGTTGGTTTTGACAACAATGAGGTTGAAAAGGGTCGGACCCTTGACTTTTGAGAGTCGCGTGGCAGGAAGTGTGGCTCAACTAGAAACATTTTTTGTATTACTTTCCGTTCTAATTAAAAAATTGGCATAAAGTGAGATGTAAAAATATCCCACGAGGTAGGTCTTTGTTTGAAACAAATGCCACGCGTTTGGAAAAATACATAAACAAAATATGTATTCATTTATTGAACTTGAACTATACTAAATAAAGTTGAACAAACTGAAAAAGGTTGGATTTTGAGCTTTGAAAGAAATCACACCCTTGTAATAGTTTATGACCCTTGTAAATCTGTCACACCCTTGACTCTTCATTAAAGGACCCATGACTTGGTGTGCGGCCCCCATCCAAAGAATGCATTGAAATGTTTGCATAGCTTCCCCTCTGCATGCTAAATAATTTATTACAAATGAGTGTGGACTAAGATTAAGGAAGAAGCATTAAGTTTCTAACCGTGTCAAATTACTTGATCCGCGATGCTTTTTCCAAAACCAGTAGCCCACCAGAAATAATATGACGGCCGAAATTAGGCACCCAAGTACTAAGTAATGAAATTAATTTAATGAAATGAACTGATTGAACTTGATTTTTCATGGACTTAAAGATAAACTAATTTGGCTCAAGTACCTGTGAAAGTTTTCCAAAGACTTGAGGCTTCTAACTCTGGGGTTGGGGTTGGAGAAACTGGACAAAGGTCTTTGTTTCCCTTTGAAAGGATCATTTCCCATTCTAAATCACTATCAAAATCTCTCCATTTCTGCCGACAAATGCCAACTCCAGAAGAGTGGGCCCCATAAAGGCAACCCCCTTTCAAGCACTCAACACAATTTTGATAAATGCAAGTCATGTTCAAAGTGCAAATATCAAATGAAGAAAATAAACTATTAAATATTTTGTGACTCATGTGAGCATGTAGTGTAGATTTGAGAACGCGTGTTTGAGATTGTAATTTGATATTTTTGTTTATTTTTGATGTGTTGACAAGTTAATAACTTAAAGTTATCACTTTGTCAGCAAAACTGGAAGGAAAGATTGTCATTGTACAATCATTTCTTCTACAAATAAGTCGCAACTAAAATGTGGGTCATTGGAATTTTCTCCCTTGCAATTTTCGCTTTGCACTGCCAAGCAAAGTGCGCTGGACTCCCTTGCGAAAAATGCATTCTTGTTAAAGGATGTATTTTTGCAAAGATGGACTCAAGGCAAGACTCTTTTTGCATCAATAAAGTGGAGATTGGGAGCCACAATGTGATCCTAATTATAAAGAGTGCCAAAATGTGCCACAGAGGTAAAAGAGCAGTATTTCAGTGTGCAAAGTAGTCTATTAATTATTTCCTACATTCTATACAGCAGATCCACCTCCTATGGCACTCCCAGTTCAACCACTCCCACCAACCCCTCATACAATTACTACCCAGCTTCCTCATCCATCGGTAGCAGTGACACCATTTCCAATTCAAACATCAACAACCTTTTTGCCTACAAAGCAGCCTACTCATCCAACAGTGGGACCAATCATCATGCCCCCATTGAAACTTTTAACTGAGGCACCCCCAACAACAACTAATTTGCCTACAACACTGTTTGCTAAATCAACAGCCAAAGTGGTACCAACAATCATCATGCTCACAATGAAAGTGACAACTCAGTCACCATCAACTTTACCTGTCCCTTCCACCCTGAAAACTCGAGCATCCACTTTCTCTATTTTACAAAAAACCACGCTTCCTCCCAAGCTTAAAGAAAGTGAGAGTTTGATTGACACTTCAACCCCTTTCAAATGTCAAAATGGAGGGAAAAAACTGCACAGAATGGCAAGGAACTTGTGCTGGCAAGCACGAATTTTAAAACGCAAAGTAGTTGGTAGAAAGGAAGAATTATTTGAAAAGCGTCTCCGTCTGACAAATCCATACTATTCACAAGTTAAGCTCTGTGATTATATAATTTGGGAAAAGAAAAACTGTTTTTTGTAACTGTTAAACGAAAACTATTGTAAAACATTTTGATTGCAAGTTTTAATAATGATTTTGCTGGCTTGCTGATTTGCTTTAAATAAAATGAATGTAAATAATCACTCATCCGTTCATTCAATTTACATTTTACATCTTTCATTTCTGCATTTTGCATTCTCATTTCTGCATACTTTGTGGAAGGGTCTTTCGCCACCGCTTAAGGGTCTGTGGTAGGAAATCTTGGCAGAACAACAATGGGTTTAACAACAATGAGAAAAAGTCGGTCCCTTTTAATCGTAATATACCCGTGTAATGATTTTACAACCTTTGCTTTCTTTTCAAAGTCGTGTGCCAGTAAATCTGAATGAACAACAACATTGTTGCATCCCTTTAAATTTTTCTTAGGTGAGGAAATTATTTAAATCCTCAATATAAAATGAAATTTAAAAAGAGGGATAAAAAATTGCCCCCGTGGTAGCCCACATTTGTTAAATTATCAGCATTCATTAATCCTTTGATGTTTGATGTTTGCTTTACGTGATCAAATAGCGTGTTGGTTGAGGAAACGCCGTTTTTTGAAGTTTTTTATAAATTACTCGGAAACTGCAAATAATTTTGAAACTTTTAATGCATAGATTGTTTCTCTGTTATGTCGTGCATTTCCAGTTTAATTTTCAAAACTCTGGGTGATACTGTTACTTTAATATTTGATTGCAAAGATTATAGAATTTTGTGTATGTTCTATCAATTTGGTATAATAAATCTCGCAAAAAATCATATTTTACCACAATATTAAGGAGACGTTTTTTCGCTTTTCGTTTTTTCGTCTTTCTCTTGACTCTCCCTTCTCTTTCTCCCTTTGACCATGTCTGGCTGTCTGTCAAAGTCTGCGGACTGTGTTGCTTGCTTGGAGCAACAATGCTTTTTCGGAATCCCTGTACGAGGGTCAACTCTTTGCGCCCCCGACCGGGCAAAGTTTACTGGAGAGTTTTCGGCTTTGATCGCCCCCGGGAACAAGGACCTCTGCCCCCCTGAGATTACACCCGTGGCTGAGGGTGGATGGGGCATCTCCGCCATTTTGAGCGTTGTCGGTAAGTTTTCATACTCTTTTTAATTCTAAACCTCATTTCATTTATTTTCTAAACTAATTATTATTTGCAGGGGTTTGTATTTCAGTTATTGGTTGGTCAGCGTATCTCGCCTACCACAATCGGGAGACTCTACGAGAGTTCTTTGGCCGCTGCAGCGATCGCGTTTTTGGTGCCCTGCGTCGCCGACGCGAAAGGAACATTGCCATCCGGCGCCAGCGCTTTCTCGTTCGCTGGTAAATAATCAGTTTTTTTTGTTCATCCTTAATAATAACATGAATTAATGTAAATGTATTTTATATTTTAGGGCCCCAGATGAACTTCAATTTGAAAACCCCTTGTACGTGAGCGCCCCACGAAGCCGCAACACTGCCCCACATTCCATTGCTGTTCGACCAGCTCCATTTGAACTGGATTTGGGTTTGGAAGAAGCTGGCGGAGAAGACGAATTGGATTTGGTTTCTGTCCCCGGAGACCAAGGAGCTGGGGGAGATGATTTTGTTTCTGTCCCCGGAGACCAAGGAGCTGGGGGAGATGATTTGGGTTCTGTCCCCGGAGACCAAGGAGCTGGGGGAGATGATTTGGGTTCTTTCCCCGGAGACCAAGGAGCTGGAGGAGATGAATTGGGTTCTGTCCCCGGAGACCAAGGAGCTGGGGGAGATGAATTGGGTTCTGTTCTTGGAGACGAAGGAGCTGGAGGAGATGAATTTTTGGACGCGTTGGACGAGATGCCCGCTGTCGCTGCTGTTCGACAATCTCGTCGAGTCCGGAAATCCACACGGGACAGCAACTTTCTTTATTACTAATGGATTTCATTTCATTTCATTGACCTTCTGTCCCATTTTCTTTTTAAAAATACTTTTGTATTTAATTTATACAAGTTTTTCCTCTTGATTTTAATAATATGATTTACTTTTCTGTTGTCCACCTGCTTGAGACTCAATAAAAATTTATAAAAAAACATTTGCATTTAGTATTTTTATTTCGTCGGCTTTCTTTTTGGTTGATTAAAAAAGCATTTGAAAAAATTGCATACATAAAGTTGAAATGTTTATTTGTCAAAGGCTACATATTTCCAGCATTCTTTTGGAATTTTGGGATCATTTAGAGCACAACAATAATACTCACTTGCGTCAATAAATCAGGATGCTCAACATTGTATTTATTTATTGCTTTGCAATATTTATAATTTAAAAATGTTTACCCCATTGTGTTGAAAAAACTTTGACACTCAATTTTGGAAACTATTCACTTCCCTCGACCTTTAACATGGGAGTTTAAACAAAAATAATTTTATTTCGACGTCTTTCGAAACGGACATCGGTAAATAAGGGAGGGTATAATGTCAACTCCTCATTGATGCTGGGAGTAAAATATACAACTACCAGCAACTACAAGAAGCAGACCCCCTAGCCCCTAATAAAAATTGCTTGGATTGAAATGTCTTCTTTTTTGGATGTTGGTGAGACTAGGCAGGTGAGACTCAAGCAATTTTAAACAACGGTTGTTGTTTTTTCCTCCTCTTCAGATTTTTTATTAAAGATGCAGTTGTTGACCATTTTTCGTTTTAAAATCAAAAGGGATAGAATTGTTCCCATTAAAGCCACATGAAGGTGGCGTTTGATTTCTTCAATAATGTCGTGATAAAATGAGAAATTATAAATCTCGGCCCTAAAAGTAAAAATTATTATTAGCTAAATTGTTTTTCATTAAATTTTAACAACTTACCCGCATCCATTTTCTTGTCCAAAGTTTCTTTTAAGTGGATTTTCTGTGAAACCCACGCAGTCTTGATACGAACACACTTGGTCGCTAATCCAGCCGATCGAATATGGTAAACGACTTTTAACTGGAAGGCACAAGTATCGAATTTCAAAGTCTGGATTCGACAGGATTTTGATGAATTGTGTCGAAGTTGTTTCATTTTGAAAACAACTAACGCATTGTACCTCAATCAACGTTTTGTTGATTCCAGAGGGCACGAAATTTATAAAGGATGAGAATGCATTTCCAAATGCAAGGAAGAACAGAAATCCGGAAAATGTTATCAAAGCCATGGTTGGATTTGAAATGGCATAAATAAACTGAAAATAAGTATTTATATTCCTGCTTGCAGCCTTGTGCAACAAGACAGATTTTTATGCTTTGAATTTTTTTGTGGAGAGCAAAATCCAGGGTATCGCATCATAATTATGCCCTCATTTGCTTTCAGATTTTTCCCAAACTCTTTTAGAATTTGTGTTGAAGTGAAACCCCTCGACCTTCGCCAAAGCCAATAAAGGCAAAAGTTTCCACATAAAGTGGAGTTTGGGCTTTGAAGAAGTTTATTGTTGGAGTGAATTACATTAAAAGGAGGATTAATGTGGTAGGAGTTGAATGGCTTGGCAAAAGAGTCAAAGTATTCTGCTACAACAACTCCTTTGTTGTAATAAATTAAAAATGCCGTCCAATGAATACCTCCACTTCCTCCAATGGCTTTGTCGGTATTTACAATTAGAGCCATTGGAATTGTTTGCTCACTAAAAGTTAAGGAATTAAATTGATCCCTGCCAATAACTCTAACACTTTTTATAAAAGTATTTATAGTGAAGTTATTCATACACTTTAATAACGCTTCAGAGTCCATTTTATTCAGTTGTGGTGACTGACATGTTCTTGTCAATCTCAATTTTTCCTTGATACTGGGCCATTACCACACATGATACTGGATTATCAAGGCCTTTCATGAACTTAATGTCCAACTGGAATTGTCCAGCTCTATCGGCAACAAAAGCATCTCCAGTGGGACTTGCATTTAGCTGGAAGCAGATGAGAAAATTTCCAGCAATATAATTTGATCTTGAAATTCCATTCTCAGCGTTTTTATCGGGTAACGCACTAAGAAGAGTGTTGTATCCCATTAAGAATATCTTGCTGTCCATGTTGAAAGATAATTTGTGAAATAAAGTGCTGTCTCCATCAATTTTTGCACTAATTTCTTGAATGTTGTTATGTGCAAAATTGAAGCTTGACTTTGTTATTTTTCCTTCAAGTGCTTCAGTAGAAACAAATCCCACAATTACATAGTTTGGGAGTTTTGTCTTTTGAAATAAAGACTGAGACAAGATGCTTTGACTTCCTTTTGCAATGTTGAATATTTTCAAGTCAAAATTTTGAACAGGATATTCTAATTTTTTTCCACTTGAAAGGAGTCGGTGATGTAAAGAAACGATGGCTGGATTTATTATGTGCCTTTTAAGCCAGAATTGTACATCCATGAAATCAATTTTGTAATTTTCGGCTTTTGCTCCAGTTGCAGCATTTAGGCAAAATCCTGAATTGCTCCTTCTTAAAATAATCTTTGTCGTGACTCCAGGAACGACATATCTTTGCTGAGAAAATAATGCTTCTTGGAGTGAGCCAATCATTTCGACCGGCGAACTGGAAGCAGTAAATTCTGCCCTGCTTTTGAATCCTGCGTTTTTAGTCAAGTCAAAATCATCTTGATTTGAGTCAGGAATCCACAACTCATTTTTGGCTATTGTATCTTTATATGATGCACTTTTTGTCAACAACTTTATTAAATGAGATTTGTATGCAAAGTTGTTCACAGAGTGGCTAACAATTGTGTCATTCATATAAACTTCAACACTATTAAATAATGCACTAAAGGCATCATGATTTAGCGAAACAGATGTTCCTGCAATAAGTTCAGTCCCGTCAGCTTTTAAAATTCTAAGCCGAATGTAAAGAAAAGATGAATCAAAGTCAAAGTAATGAGTTTGGGAACTTGGAATTACAAATGTAATTGGAACTGAAGGATCGGAATATTGTCCGATGGGAAAATATGTGTGGAATTCACTTGACAAAGTGCTGACATCAGTTGTATAATTGTTTGCCAACTCCAAGTTGGATCTCATGGACTTATGCCCGACAACGTCCATTTTTAAATTCTAGAGTGAAATGTGAAATTACGTGTTACTGCTTCGATGTGATAAAGTAGAATGAGACATCTGAGGCGAACCGATGAGTGTAAATATTGAAGTTATATCATGGGTTGATTAGAAGTATAAAATCATTGTAGCGAGTTAATAATAATACGCTACAATGACTTTATACAAACTAACCCCCCAGTCAAAGATCTATTTTGCCTTTAAGCCCCCATTTTTCGCTTTTGTTGACTGGTGGGGTTGGGGGCAACAAAATAGACCTAGTTATTTATATTACACTTTACTTTTTTGAAGACCTCTTCTTTTTGCTTTTTTTTGTTTTGGGTCTCGAAGTGGTTGTTGGGTTGGTTGGCTTTGATCTTTTTTTCTTTTTGCCTCCTCCCTTTAATTTGGTTGATTTGGGCTTTTGAATACGACCCATATTCAAAAGTGGGATCATATATACATGGGGGGTGGGATTTATTCCACCCCCAATGAACTGTGGCTTTGCCCCCGAGACAAAACATCCAGTTGACTTTTTACAAATCTCTTTCCTTGGCTTTGTCATTTTCTACGAAAATGAAGAACAGCAATAGTTTGGTTATTTGATGATGGCAAAACTTGGCCAACCGAATTCACAATTCGGATCTGAATTGAAGAAATGTCTGTTTTCTGCAGAGTCAAATAAGACACTGGTGAGAATTTTACATCGTGGGTTCCTTTTAAGTCGGAATTAAAACGCAAAATTCGAAGAACAGGAGCGAGTGTGCCTCCAATTACTTGGGGCTGGATAATGTCACATAACACAATTCCAATGTTGGAATCGATGATGGGCACGTTTGGCTCTGGTTGTGGGGGTATAATGGGCGTGTCTGGACCACGAGGAATTGGTATTTCTGTATAGTCTTTCTCAAAAATAAAGTCACTTTCAATGCCAAGATAAATGTTAATGGCTTGTGGGAGATGAAATTTGAGATCAGACTGATACATTCTTACTACCAAAAGGCTTGATAAACCGGAATCTACATAAATTTATAATTTGTTTACACACAATTACTTTAAGAATTGAAAAACTTACCATCTGGAATATCAAGAAAACCTACTTTCAGGTTTTCTGATGAAAAACTGTGGACAAGAGTTGCAAGGACTTCCTCAAACGTTTGATCTTTTATTTCATTCAGAGTAAAAGCTTTTTCATTCCAATTGTAAAGAATGATGACTCCACGCTTCGACTTGTCAACAATCTCGAAATTTTGCTCATCAAAATTGTCAGACAAATGAATGCCGACGCTAAACTCTGATTTACTGAATCCAAGAAGTTTTTGCAGATTCTCTGACATTAATAATTTTCTATTTTTTGAATCTAAAAATGTCATTTTAATTGTTGTAACTCCATTATGTAAAAGTAATGAAAAATGAATTCCTGATGTAAGTTTTTTCAATTCTTTATTAATACTAGGGATTAAATCCCCAATATCCGTTCTATTAAGATTCAGAGAAAATTCATTTTGAGATTTTATCCAGTATTTTACTTTTCTATCGTTGGGGTCCAAACTAAAAACCCGTTCGTTAGATAACTCTAAATTGATGGTTGGTTTTAGCTCTGGCAAGACTTGCAAATCTTTGCCTTTTGGAGTAAAAACTATCTCACTAAGCCCAACTTCATAATAGTTTTCAATTAAATTAATTTCAGTTGGTAACTCGTTGCTAAACTCCGAACTGTTATTGGAAGGATAAAAATTTAGTGATGCGTCAGAAAGCAAATGCACATAAAAACTTTCTGGGCAGCCCATTGTTAATCTTCGTTTTCAATTTTGGATACTTTTAAAAGATCCTCAAAGTAATATTGACCAGGCAACTCTTCTTGCTGCGTCGTCATCAGGCGATAAAATGGTACAGGATTAAGAGCGTTAACCTCTTTTATTATATATGTGCCAGTTGACCATGACACGTCATAACCTTTTTGAAATGGCTTGACTTTTGTGGCACTAATTTTTACTAGATCATTAACTGCTAGTTTACTTTTTTTCCTCTTTCCTATATACTTTTTGTACAAATTGTGAAAGACTTCACTTTCATTCTTTTGAGATACTTCTGAACTAGCAAACCCAATTGACCTGTTGTAAGAAGAGTTTATATTTTCTATAACAGAATCTAAAATATCAACCCATCGGTTGTTGTTATTATGAGTAAATGCTCGAGCCAGAATTCTTTTTACTCTTCGGACATATATTTCGCTCAGTGATGCCTTCAGAGGAGAAAAACTGTAAAATATTTCTACATTCTCTTTTTTAAGAAACTCGCTCATTTTTTTCGAAAACGCTGCAGACTCTTGGTCCATGAATATTTTAGATGGACGGCTTTTTGCTTTCTTAAATATAGCTTTAAGAGCAGTAATTATATTTTCTGTGTCTTTCTTTTTCATAGGAAATGCATAAACTCTTCTGCTAAGGCAATCGACAATCTACAATCTAGTGAGATAAATATAAGAAAAACCTCTATTTTCTTTTTTATGTGCCAAATAAACAATGAGATCACTAACCCACATGTAATTTATATACGGACAATTTAAGGGATTACGCGCAAATTTCTTGCGAGCAGGAACATGTAAATTATAAGTTTTTAACTCCTTTAAAGTATTTACAATTTCGTTTTTGTTTTTTATTTTATTATTATTAAGAAATCCACTTAAGCCAGAAAAACCACCTGCTTCTCCTGGTTTGAAGTACCTCCTTCTTACATAATTGGCTTCCATTATTGCCAAGTAAATCTATCTTCAAATCTAATCCAAGCTGTTGGCAATTTTTTATTTACAACTACTGGTTCTAAGATATTTACAGACTCAACTAAACTATTGCTTTCCTTAGTGTCTGGAAGTTTTGGAAAAACGTACAGATAACTGGGAACGTTTTCTTCTTTTAGTGCTTTAAGGAATGCTTGTGAGCCTTCAAGTTTACTAAATGACGTACTTCCTAAAAGCAATTTATTTAACAGATTAATACTATTTTCAAACTTTTCTCCTAGATAGACAAGTTCATCTTGGTCAAATTTTACTCTTCCTGATTTTGTCAGCAATTTTAAAATTTTCGTTGCTCTTTCGCGAAGAGCAAGAGGAACATTGTCAGTGAAGTGCTCAAGTGGGTCGAGTTTTGCTTGTGGAAAATATTTTTCCAAAACTCCACTCTCTAACAGCTCTTCATAAACATGAAAAGGGATGAGTTTCATGACTGTACTCATTTTTGTGTCAGTACTTTTGATACAACACTTTCTATTAATTTTGTCAAAATTTCTGACAAGACTATTGATAATTCTTTCTGATTTTTTAGCAAATGCAACAAAGTTTTTTTTTCAGAAAGTGCTTTGGAACGAGAAAAATATTTCAAAAGTTCCTTGGCATTTGTTAATTGTTTTTTTGCTAACTGTTTTGGCAAAACAAGTTGAATGTTCAGCAACGTTTCTACAATTGCCTCCAAATGAATACGAGAAGCTGTTTTAATAAGTTTCTTCCTTTCTGGAGTTTTGCTGTTGACCAATGCTTGTAGAAACTCTTGAGACTCTACTGTTCTCGACATTTTTTGGCAAATAACAACATGCAGATTTTTTAGGAACTACAAAATTAGTGACTCTGAAATTTGAATGAACATTTGCACTGCAATTTAGAAACAAGTAACCGTATGGTTCTTTAGATGAGTGTTCCATAGAATCAGATAAATAACTGGGGTGGCCAGGGAACATTTGTGAGTTTAAATACTTCAAAATTTTACTGTCCCTACCATTAGGAAATATTATATGATATTTAATGTTTAAAAAAGCTTGGCGTAATTTTTTGCTAAACAAACTTTGACAAATGAAAACACAAAACCTTGTTTTGTGATGTATTGATCTAAATAGTACATCATGCATGTGGTTTCTTTCGTCTATATTGGATTCAAAGTCCAACTGTTTATCATCATATATACACAATATTGGCTCTCCATCTTCCGAATCGGAAATATCTCTATAATCATCAGTGAAAATAATATCGGGCCTTTCTTCGCGAAATTGATCAAACTTTGGAGAGTAAATTCCATAAATGTAGTAAATTTTTGAAAAATTCCTATCAAATGCGAGATGCGCATTTTTTATCCAATCAAATACTAAATTAGTTTTGCCTGACATTGAAGACCCATATACTGCAGCTGACCCTGGAACTGTCATTCGTGAGTCAAAAATATCTGGATTAATATCCATTTTGTTGATAATGTCTTAATGCAAAACTATTTATTCAATTTTTTATGCGAAACTATTTTTTTGCAGAATGAGAGACTGGCAAGTTTGCTATTCCGTAGTTGTTTAGGATCTGACTGAGATAATAATAAATAACTAGTTTTTATAACCATTATTCTTCAGAATCCAAAAGTACAGGGACCTCTTGATCACTTCTGAGACTGGCATTTGAGAAAATTGTTTGTCTCTCTTTACGACACAATAGCTCTGCACGACACAAAGTATTACTTGGAAATATTTCGAGTAGACCTGATGGAACAACTAATCGGAGGGAAGAGCAAATAGGACAATCCGCATTTACGCAATGTTTCCAATGAATCAGAATTTTCCTCGAGGAAAGACAATGGATATTGGCACAAGTTCTTCTTATTTTGCATTCGTTTATGTGACCAAGTACAGGTTTCATCAGGCCGCAAAATGGAACGCTACATGGCAGAGAAGTGCTGTCGACTCTTTGGCCATTTGTTTCAATGAGATCTCGTCTTCGGCATAAAATGGCGTGGAGTAATATCAGCAATTGTTTCTGGATTAAAAGTCGCTTTTTTTCAAAGGTTTGGTCTGACGGCATAAGACGCGCTCCTTCCGTTTCTTCACCCTGAGGTAGTTGTAGCAGAGATGAGGAAATGGATACTGGTGTTGTGGGAACACTGGACGTTATCGCTCGTGTCGCAGACAATCTTTTCCTTCCTCCAGACAAGTTCTTAAGTCCTTTGCCATTTACCTTGGGCTTCATTTCGTTGGAATTATGAGTAGGTGAAAGCTTGATTACTTGCAAAAGAAGTTAGTTAACCAATCATTATAAAAATAAAACACACGTTAAATACTTTTAACTCACTTTTCCTGTTTAAAATTATATAGTCAGATATCATAAATCAAACTTGAGGACTACACGTTTTCACTGAAACCGTTAAGAATGTTTGGATTAGTGTCCGTTTTGCTGATAATGGCCTAAAGCAAAACTATTTATTCTGTCTTCGGCTAAGATTCGCCTGACATCTAAGGAATTTAAAGTTTGCTTTTTTGTATGAAATAACTTTTTTGCAGAATGTGATACTGGCAAGTTTGCTATTCCGTAGTTGTTTAGCATCTGACGTAGATAATTATGATTAACTCGTCTTTGTACCGATTTTGGTATGAATGGATCATTCAAATCAACAGTAGATATTAAATTACATTCATCACAGCTCTCACTATATTCATAACCGCATTTTTCACAGGTTTGCAAATAAGAATATAGCTTTGAACGGATTGAAATGACTTCTGTAATTCTAGATGCTTCTACTTTTAAAGTACCCAATTTGCACATGTTTACTTTGTCGTGTAAAAAATGGCCTTCCGGAAAGTTGCTAAAATCAAAATATTCTGCCAGTGATTTTAATTTCAGTAAATAATCATTGCCAGGGTCGGGACAAATCATTAATAAACTATCCGTTTGTGCCAGAACAAGCTTACTTCCTGGCCAAGTTGCTTTCAAAATGTCAAACTTTTCATATAAACATTGCTTTGAGAGGTCTAAAACTGCCAAAGCACATAAAATGGGTTGTGAATAGTACGCAGTCCCTCTTGAGAACTTTAGCATTGTCATTGAATCATTTAAAGCCTGGATGTCAACAAAATTGTGCTTTGAAACCAATGAGATGCAATCGTATTTGCTAGTACAAAGCTTAAAATCAAAGTGATTTCTACTACTTCTCATCATATTTCCCCAAAGATAGCAACCCATTAACTTTATTACTGATGCTAAAATCATGTCTTGGGCCAGAGTAGCGTCTCTTCTGAGGAAGGCTAGCTTCTCCACATGTTCTTTTAAAATGGGAGCTGTATCGACAAACAACACTCGATGAATTTTTGTTATTTTTAAGTTGCATCTGAGATAATAAAGCAAAGTTGGCAAGTATACAATATATCGCTTTTTATGATATAAATTGAGGCAAAGGGTGGAACTCCGAAATGGAGAAGAGATTTGCTCTTTAATAGAGTTGTAGTAATTGATTTGATAATCAGACAGCTTTGCAAGAGACAAATCAACTTTGTCTATTGCAAGCGCTAAGCAGTTATGATCATTATGCAGACTTGGATTGTAAAATAAGTCTAATTCAATAATTGCTGACTTGCCCTTAGGAAAAGCAAATAAATCCAAAGTGTCAATTTCAGTTTGAGTTGCAAACCTGTAGCCTGAGACTGGAAGGTCAAGGCCACAACAATAGGTGTAAAGGCCTACAAAATCAACGAACAATAACTCTGATCTTTCTATTGTTGGATCGTAATTGTTTACCCTCTCACTGTTGGCTTTTGCAAATTTTATATTTGAAGTTTCAATGGGACCCCTAATCCCATTCAAAGCAAATTGTAAAGTCTCTTCGTCTTTTATGAATTCATACTTGACATTTTTGAACCCTGCTTGGAAAGAATATGAGCTTAAAGTCAAGCAGTGTAAGCAGGACATTCCAAACTCTTTAATCAGATATCTATCAAAGTGTAAAATTACATCAGCCAAATTTAATGAAGCTGCAAGCAAATTCATTTCTAAAAACTCTCCAATGTCCAGGAAATCTGAATTTAAATAAGATACTTTTGTATAGGAATAACTTGATGAAATTAATGAATCAGTATAAGTTCCACGACATTGTTTCTTGATATTTGTTATTGGAGGAAAATAATAAGAATGCGTAGTTAAAATTGCATCAAAAATAACTTGGGGTGCTAAAATTGGTCCAGTAAATGAAGGATTTATTCCTGCCTGAGCAGTAATTGGAAAATTCTCCCAAACATTCTCATTTTTCCCTACTTTTTCTAACCTGCTTACAAGTTCTTCTTGCTCAAAGTCAAGAAAATTTCTTGAATCTATAAAATTTACCGTGTCTTTATAAAACAAAGACAATATTTGATTCGCTTCCTTTCCTATAAACTTAAAATGCTTGCAAATCGAAGGAACTAAATTCTCCAACATGTATTGTGCATCTCTTGTGGCAAAGTTATTTGAGACCACTACACAAGCACTTTTCACTATTAGAATGTTGCAATTAGAGCAGATCACAACGGGGGAGTGCAAATTAAGGTCATTACTTAAATGGTGGTGATGTCTCACGGGTATTCTCTTTCCTGTATAAGGTTCTTTACATATTTTACAAGTTTTTGAATTTCTAATTTCTTCCTGCAACTCTGCACTATCAGGTATTGGTACACATGTCTTTGAAACTTTCTCAATAATTTCATCAATCTTTCCTAAAAGGGTTGAGATAAATCTTTCAAATGCTCCACCACCAACGTACGAACTTGTGAAATTAAGTTTGTAGTCATAATCAATTATTACAATTGAATATCCATAAATTCCAAAGTTAGAAGCTCTTGTAGTATAAATATATTCAAAGCCATCTTTTTCCTCCTGGCTCCTATTTTTATCGTGTACTAACGAAAAAAATATTGTAAACTTGTGAGGAAGAAGCATCTTATATCTTTGAAATTTAAAATCTTTGTCTTTTGGGAAAGACGACTTGGGCTTAAAATTTGGGGATTTAGCACAAATGCTTAAATGCAGCTTTGAGCCATTTTTAATTGGCTTAAGGCAATATTTGCATGCATTCATTCTTTTGTGATTCGCTTTTGCATACAAACGCCCAAGTTTGGTTATTAAGGCATAATGATATTCAGTTTCATTACCGTTTGCTCGAGAAAGTA
This sequence comes from Proisotoma minuta, assembly GCA_034698145.1. NCBI lineage: Eukaryota > Metazoa > Arthropoda > Collembola > Entomobryomorpha > Isotomidae > Proisotoma > Proisotoma minuta. Next base: position 6,672 of record JAQIXN010001168.1, on the reverse strand, counting down.
GCAAAAGATGAATTCTAGGCTTAAAATCAAATTCGCTTATGAAAATTGGCAGAATCTTTTCGTCTTTGCACTCATATACATTTATACTTATTCTATTTTTAAGCTCAAACCCAGGTATAGATAAAATGTCCACTCCATTCTCAAATCCATCAAAATCTATCTCATTGTTTTTGCTCAGACGCTGAATAACGCGAGAGTATGATTTTGGAGATTCTTGGAGTCTTTTTAACTTTTTTCTATCTCCATAAGATAGATCATCCCAACTTATTGCTTCTTTACCATTAAGAGTAATCTCATTACGATAAAGTGCCATTAAAATACAAAATTTAAAGCATCTCGTATCTGTCCTACAATTGAGAATTCCTTTTCTCGCCAGGAATGGTGACAATGGAATGTAGCCATTTCCAATTCTACCTACTACTTTACGATATGGAACAATTTTAAGATGGACAGCTTTAATTTCTTTAACTGTCCACCCACTTCCTCGCGTATTGTAGAGTAGCAAGGATTGATTGAGATAATCAAGAGTTAAAGAAATTTTAGCTTGAATAAAATTTGAATGTAAAACTGGCACAAAAGCAGATATAAAATCTCTTTCTAGCAAAACACCGTCTTTAATTCTTTCTAAAACTGTTTTCAAAATTATAGAAAAACTCACACCATTGTGTATATTTAAATAAGAATGAATAATACTTTGAATGTCTGTCTCACACATTTCAAAAGCATCTTCAAATCTGTTCACATGTTCCGTAAATATTCTTTCATACACCATGTAAGTGCCATTGTGTGCATTTACAATAACATTAAATTGTCCTGGGTTTACACCCGAAGCTGTTGGGGGCAAAGTGCTTCCTCCTAAAAGATTCCTATTTGTGCAAAGATGCTTTGACAAGTCGTCAAAATAATTATAGCAACCGAAACATTCGTGCTTTTGAGAACAATGTCTTAAATATTGATGCATGAAATAAAAATTTTCTTTCTTACATGGATTATATTGACAAATATAACGTCTTTCCACTGGTTTGTCTCTTTTTTTAGGGTCATTGCTAAAAATCATCTGTGTTTTTGGTAGTTTAAAATTAGACATTTTGACTTTTTCACTTTTACACGTTTCACGCACTATTACACTTTTATGTCCCACGCTTCTAGTTCCATTTCAGCTATCAAATTGTCCGTTTCACTGTCAAATGGATCAACAACCTCTTCGGCTGGAGGTCCAAATATTCTTTGGTAGTTGTTCACAAACTTGCTATATCCAGAGAAAAATGATTGCTCATCAAATCTTTTTTTATTAAATGGTCCGATAATACAAAAATTCTCAAGGCGTTCAACTCTACTTATAGCTACGTATGTCATAAATAAAAAGAGCTCTCGGCCTAAATAAATACAACATTTGTCAATTGTTGAACCCTGTTGTTTATGGATGGTAGAACTATTAAATAAATTAATAGGAAATTGTCGAAAAGAAGTGAAAACACCTTCGCTCGTCAATACAGAGTCGCTAACTGATGGAATGGGTATTATTCCACCTGGCAATGTTGGGCCAGTATAAGAAGGGAAAATGCAAAAAAGAACAACTGGAAAATCAACAGATGGAATTTTTTTAGCAGCGTACAAAATATCTACCAGAATCCCCCTGGACCCTGCAACTAAATGTCGCTCAGTTAAAAGATTCCTTGATAAGTAAATGTTACAGCCAGGAGATAAATACAAAGTTAACTCAGGGTCAAGGTCAACATTGAGACGAGTTTTAGGTTTAATTTTAATTATAGGGCCTCCAGAATTTAAAAGATATTCGAAATTATGCTCTCTAACTTGACGATTGGTTGGATACAAGGTAACGGCTTTTTCAAAAACCTCTCTTTCTTCAATCTCGAGATTGGTAATATGTCTAGAGTTTAAAATGCTAAAAATTTCATCATCAATTTGTTTAGATTTTATACATGATAAAACTTTTCTCAAAGTTTCATCCCCTGACTGACGTATATTTTCTTTAAGAGTCACGAAATGCGATTTCTGAAACTGACTGGCTCCACTGGAACTAAAAGTGTCAGAGATTGAATCAGGAATTTCAATTAGGGAATACCCAAAACAAGGTGTGAATTGATGAAAATCCCCAAACGAATATATATTTATATTACCGAAAGGCTTGTCACTCTTTAAAATGAATTGGAGCCTTCTATTAATAAATTCGAAAAGAGCACAACTAAAAAACCCAATTTCATCCAGAAATATCGCTTTTAATCCTACAATTTTTTCCCTTAATTTTCTAGAAAAAGGAGCAAAAACTTGGGTCTCTAAACTTCCCCCTGATTTATAGGGCAACTGAAAGAAACTATGAACAGTGACTGTATTTAACCTAGAAGCTAATAATCCAGTCGGACAAAGGACAATAAATTTAAAGTTTTTACGAGCAGTTGCCAGTCGATTAAGTTTATTAGAAATGGCTTGAATTAGATATGTTTTTCCTCCTCCTGCCTGTGATATACACGAAACTTGTTGAGTAGTCACACTGTTACTTTTTAGATGGTTTATTATTAAGGAAAAAACTTTTTTTTGAGAAGGAGTTAACTCAAATTTTGTGATTGAGTTAAATAAAGGATACACTGAAGGAATATTTTCAACTTCTTTTTTGATTTTTTCGAGGAATTTTATATATTGCCTATTAGTTCTCGATGAAAAATTTTTTCTTACAGACTGATAATTGTAATCACTTTTGGCTGAAGCAATTTCCACAAGCTCAAGCATATCGACTGACGGTCTTTTTTGCTTCACTTTGAGCTTTTATTGTCCTGTGAGGGGACATTTCGATTATGTGGGACCCTTTTCAATCTTTTGTTCTATTGTTAAAGAAGGGTGTGCGGATGCAATAATCTTTATTGCTTCTGCTGTATTGTACTGCTGTGTGTCGGGAAACATAATTTTTATAGTTTCCTGCATTTGTAAACCAAGCTAAACCGAAAGGTATAAAATCTTAAACTTTGTCTCACTTTCTTTAGTTGCAAATCATTGCTTCTACAAACTATTCTTTAATCAAATACATAATCCTACATTTATCCTTTCATCTCAAACTCAAAACCTTAAAATCTACAAAAACATAAAACGATAAAATGCAGTCAAGTGAGTCTCGTAAAAGGAGCGCAGAAGTGCATCCAAATTTGCTAGCCAAGAAAGCAATGACCATGTTTAGTCAAGGAGAATCAAATCTTTCTCCTGAAGTTGAGATGTATCTCAAAACACTTCTTGAAAACAAGACTCTCCCATATTGGAGGAAAGATGACTTCTACGGAGAAGAAAGCCACAAAATGAATAATGGCTTCATCCGCAAGTATTATTCGGAAGATCATCTAACTTGGTTTGTGCATTGGTGTAAATCAAATAACTTTGGAAGCTCTGGATCAGGAGAAGGGATTCCAGATTCGCATCAAAAAGTAAGATGTTAATTTAAAAGCAGTTAATGAAAATTTCAATACATACACTTAATTTTTAAAACTTAAAAGTAAAGTTATGCTGGATTTACTATATTTTAAAAGTTTAAATTTTAAATTCAATTTTTCTCTATTTAATCATAAAACAAATTTGATTTCCACAAAAGGTTTCAGTCAGTGACTTGGGCGAGTTTATTGAAAAGCTGGACAAAACTTTACAAGAAATTCGCTGTCTCAGTTATAAGGATACTCTTCCAAGATTTTTGGGAAATCCTTTGGCTACAATTGTGGATAGGTCAGCTTCTGCATTTTGGGATGATAGTCTTACAGAAAAATTGGATTCTGGATCTCTTTTCATCCGGCCATTTAAAAATAAGGTCGGTGTTTGGCAAATCAAAGTGTTGATGCCAAGACGTTCAGAAAAGAATGTAGCTTGGCCAGGTCCTATAACTTCATATTATGCTAAAGAATGTGAAGCATTTTTGAAGTTACTCCGATTGATTGAGGGCGAGATTGACGAGGAAGTGGCCAAGTCGACTCAAACTTTGGCTGATTCAGAAAAAACCTCTGATGTTTTGTGGATCAAGGAAGAAGCAGATGACTGGAGTTACGACGGGCAAAATGCTTTTGCTGATATTTAATATCAATTTTACTTGATTCGATTTGGAAACGGAATTGGATTTGACAACAGGAACGGATTTGGCAACTGGAATTGATTAGTAAACTGGAATTGATTTTATGATTTGTTTATGTGAATTGTTGTGTCTTGTTGCATTTTATGTGAATTGTTGTGTCTTGTTGCATTTTATGTGAATTGTTGTGTCTTGTTGCATTTTATGTGAATTGTGACCACCAAAAAAAAATTTCCGTTATCTTTATTTTAGAAATTTATAATCAAAATTCAAAAGTCAAATTTATTGTAAGGTGACAAAATAATTTTTGTGTTAACATTGGCAAGAAATAAATTCTTTTGTTTTTGTAAAAAATGTTGAACCTTAATTTTACATAAATGGAGAGCCAAAACTTTTATAAACAATAAAATCTCCGTTTTGTGGTCCACTGTGGGGGAGAAATTGACCTCGTGGAGGAACGACTGGCCCCCACATCCCTTGCTGCTTTTCCATTTGAAATTGATGCAATTTCGCTTTCAAAACCATAATCTCGTGCTTGCATCCAACAGTTTCCTTTGTCGCGTTAGTAAGACGGTCACGACTCTGCATGTTTTCAAGAAGCAAAGTTGACTTTTCAAGTCTTTCTTTCCTCAACAAGGATTTTGTAACCTGAAGCTCATGTGTCAACTTTGCAACAAGTTGCTCCAACCCACTCACGCTATTTGTGAGGCTCTGCAAAGATTTATAAAAATGCGCTGTCAATAATTTTGCATACACAAGTTTCGGAGTCGTTCAACCTGTTAACTTAAATGAACTTACAAAAATAATATCAGCTCTTGAACTTTGGCCAACATGTTGAACTGGAGTATCAAATGGAATTAAACTGTTGGAGTTGCTTAAAAGCCCACTCAAATCTCTCGCATTTGTCCCTTGGTTTGTTTGACTTGGTGGGGGATTCAAAGGACCTTCTTCGTCATCCGAAATTTCAACAATTTGAGTTGTATTTACCACTGGGGTTGTAAAACTCAATGTTGAAACTGAAGTAGAACTTGTTGAAGTAGAACTTGATGTTGAAGTAAAATTATCTGAGGTGAGCCCATCAGACACACAATAATTAAAAGCGTCGGAGATTAACAGGTCAAAATTAAAGTCTTCCATGTTCTCTTTGTCAGAGTCAACACACTACTGTTTTTAAAATGAAGAGTAAGCACTATTCATCCATGTTCCGGGGTTAAAAAGTTCCCACACGGTGAAATAGTTGGGTGGGATTTGATATGAAATTGTTTTTAAGGACCCACCCTTTCTGGCACGCGACTCATAAAAAGAGTCAAGGGTGTAAAACCATTACAAGGGATTTAAAGGGTCCGACCCTTTTCAACCTTTAACAACAACCTCATTGTTGTCAAAACCAACCAACAACTTGATCCATTATTTGTCACCATAAATATTTATTGGTTCATTTACTCATTGTTCTGCCAAACGTTAACAACTTCCCCCCACAGACCTTTCAACCGTGGCGTAAGGCCCTTCCAGACATTTATAAATGTAGCGTGTTAGACGAGGGGAGACAAGCATCCGGTGGGATGGTGGACCGGCGGCGGCGGCGGATTATGACCGTGGGGGATTTCTCTGGGGACATTTTGGACGTTCAAAAAATCACCTAAAATGGCAAGAAAGTCTCTACTATTGTGTATCATAAATTATTGTCATTTTGTTGCGACGATACGTTTTGTTAACGCATTGTCCGTTTGTTCGCTACTCAGCACGATAACGTTTGAACAAAGCGTCAAAAATGCATGAAACTTTTCATTTACGCCAACGAAATCAAATTAAAGGTCAAGTTTAAAACCTCAAGTGCAACTATATGAAGCCCGTCAAAAAACAATTTATTTGCTATTACCTACTAGCTAACCAATATAGCGTATGTTTTTTTAAACCACGCCATGTCCCCTGTGGCAATTTAATTTGACTTGACAAGAAGCCAATTTTAAAAAACTTCAAATTGTCTTATTACGAAAAATTAAGCTTAATCTGCTCTATGTAATTATACCTGTTTATAAAAAATATTTTTTTTTCTTACCAGGATATTTAGGATTTTCAGGTGTCAAAATTGTGTTGGACATTGTCACAATCACCTGAATTTTCCTTCCTCTTAATTTTACTACAGAAGGCTTCTGATACATTTCTACCTTTATCCGCCTATTGATTTCTATGCCCTGTATTTAATAAATTAACCTTTAATATATCCTTCAACTTCCTTCACTTTACTTACATTTCTGGACTCTCTCCTCAAATCCGTGAGTGTGCGTTCAAAAAGTGGGATCATTTTGCTCAGCACCTTCTCCACATTTTCCGCCACTTCGGGATCGAATAGATTGTTAATATATGAGCAGAATTGAGCATCTCCATCATCGTTAACAAAAACATCGGAAGGGAGCCATTGGGTTTTATTGTCCAAATTAGCACTGCTCTCATGGTGCAAAAGAGAGCGTTTTTTAGCATTTTGAGCCCTGTCCTTGTTTTTGTGGTATGAACCCAAGAGTCCCTCCACATCTATGGGTTGGAAAAGTTTGTCCGCTCCTGTGATTTCATGTTTTAGCAGTTTGTTATATTCATCCTTTGTCTACAAATAA
>JAQIXN010001167.1:0-21877 GCA_034698145.1 Proisotoma minuta | reverse complement strand
AGCCAAAATGAATTGGCTTCAAATGAAGCCAAGATGAAGCCAAAGTAAAATTGGTTTGTAGCGGAACTTCTATATTACCATCTTGTGCAATAGTGTTCAGTATAATTCTCAAATACGTTAAAGAGAATTTAGCTGGACTTGAATATCAAAGAAAGAAAATTGAAATATACTTTGAACTATACTATATTCAATATGGTCTGGGTGTTGGTGGTATTTATCTAAGTAGAAGGGTGAATATGGTTTCACTGGAACAGAACTGAGTAAAATGAGAAAAAATCACAAAGGAGAAAGTCAAGATTTCTTTTCTAAAAGACAAAGAAAAACAGAGCTTTAACTTACCTTCACCGTTTGCTTTGCGGCCCACTTCTGAAGAATTTGATGACAGTTTTATTCCTTCAGGTTGGCAACACATGAAAAACGTTTATTTTCAAAAGAGATTACTTGAATGGTGCAAAAAAAAACTTGGGAATAATCGATATCCAACAGCTTTACAGTTGAGACTAAAAACATTTGATATTATGAGAATCCGTTTCAGGAGATTCATTCCAAAATGTGATGGTCCTCCCACATTCCCTTGCACAAGATTGACAAGATGATTATTGAGACATATAATGTGTACAAGGTATAAAAGTGCACTCTCAAGTCTAAATGTCCTTAAAGAGCTTCCATCGTAAGTAATAAGCATTACGCAACGTGATGTAAACATTCACCTTTATACTCTTTTCGCATCTGACGTAACTGCATCTTTGGTAAACAAAGCAATATTATTATGCCCTTACTTGGAGTCACTTTGTCTCAACGGCATCCTTTGCTTTCTTTACATGAACCTCACAGTTTTAACCTTGCTTACATTTGTGGTTTATAGCATTGAGCTATTTGAAGTGAATGAAATTATAATTTAGTTCATTACTTGTTTACTCCCGTGGAACATTCAATTGTCATAAAATTCTATGGGATAAAATAGGATGCATCCCGACTCACTACAGGTAACCACAATTTATGTAATGCCATAATAGTCCAATGGCACATTTGGGATTAAAGTTTACAAGATGCGTTTTCGTTTTCTCATATATTCGCTTTTACTAAAGTCTTTGTAAAAGGGCAAAATTTTCAATCCTCTTTCAATAAATATATGGACGAATGACCACAATAAGAGCTCCCACTGTGCTGTGGGTAAGTTTATTTTGTTTGCCATTGTCAACACAGGTCTAAAATAGGATAAATTAGCTATTCTTCTTTCACAGCGGAATCACAATGCTTATAGTTCGGTAACTTACAACAATCCGCATAAACCGTTCGTGTTATAGCTAGTGTCTCATAATCAACACCACTTTCCGTTACAGATTATAACTCACAGATACTCGAAAAAAAATTTAGTTCGCCACTACTACAATTTACAATAATTTCCCAAAGCACGCAACTCATTGTCTATTTTTATTGTCATATGTGATTAGGATTTTTAGGGTCAGTTCTAATTTTTTTTTTAGATTTTTTTATTTCATTATTAGTGATACAAAAGCAACTAATTTGGATCAATGATAGTGCGACTTTGTATTTGAAGAGCTGGGTTGGCACTGGCACTAATATAAAGCCAAAAAAATACGCGATATAGATAACGTCAACAACAAAGGTTCAATTGTATCGTTTGCATGTGTCGAGCATCCCCTGCGGTGCTAGAGTAAAAGAGGAGTTTCAGAGATTAAATAAATATTTGAGTTTTGAGCTGATTTCGTGAAAGGGAAGATCCGAAATCTGTCCTGGTTGGGATTTTCGGATGTAATTTTTTATGATTCTATAAAACTTTTTTGAAATGATCAAACAAGAGTACAAGAGGGAGGACAGAGGTCATTTCTCATTCGTGGAATCACGCTCTTGCTAATAAGGGATCACTGTCGACACGTTCAACCGTTGAATACAAAAATACTACAGTTCGCCCTTCCTTGGATTCACTCATGTATGATTCTGATTCTTCCGTTTGGATGGCAATTTTTTGTCACATTACATTTTGCACACAAACAGTAGCAAAGGCATAAAACATGTTATTCTCGTATAAATACAATCATGTTTGAACAAATGTAATACAATAAAAAAATGACTTTTGGTTTGCTAATAAAATGCGGACAATGAAAATGTAGATGTTTTTTTTTTAAATCTAAAAAAACCTTTATACTAAAGTTCAAAAGAGAACCGTTGGAATAAATTCAATATTAAAAATTTCTACCTTTGAAATTAGTTTCATGTTCTTGGACAGTTTTACAAACTTATTCATTTTCCTTGCTGATGGGAGCACTTTTACAATTAAAACTAAAGATTAGCCAAGACTTTCACCAAAAGATATTTTAGGATGGATGGCATAACTTTTACTAATAAGTTTTGGAGCCGAGTTATGACCTTACTTTATTAACGGTCGTTTAATTATAGGACTTGACATTAACCCTTTGCTCTTTAATTGCTTTACAGACTGAAAAGAACCCCACTCTCACATTTGCACGTTACTTACAAATGGCAAATTGCAGGTACCATTAAACTAAATGCCGTTTCCGGCAATAACATCTTACAACTTTACAATCCTCTGAATTACTCACAGTTCGAAAGATCACAAATCTTTTCTCTTCAGACCAAAAGTCATGTCTGTAGAGACTTCCGCAAAAGTTCACGAGGGAAATGCAATACCATAATTTGGAATGAGTATATGTACAACGTTTTCCGCGATTTCTAGTGAGATCTGCCGATTTGTAAACGTGCTTGTTATCTTAATAAGGAAGAAGGAGGAAATCTGGGGAAGTCTGCTTACAAAATGTTTGCTTTCCTCCAGCAGATATCAATATTCAAAGCAGGAGTGGGTTCTCTCCCTTCGTTCTAAGTACAACACGGCTAACAGTGTGACATCCCAAACAAACATTCAACTAATTATTACTCAAGGCTTACTCTTAATTAATTCCATGTTACTGTCGTCTCTTTCTTTTATTCTGTCTATTTCAAAGGACATTTGCGTTATATATATAATATTAATAGATACATGTTACAACAAGCTAGGCGTTGGGTTAAAATAAATTATGTCATTTATAATAATTTATAATTACACGTTAATAAATTTAAAGAGACAATATATAGGAACACGTCTTTTTCACATTAAATATGCTCCACTTGAAATATTTATTTCAATGAGAAGTGTCAAGAGGTAAGGGTAAAAGGTAATTAGATAAAACAAAAATACAACTGGAATACAATACACTAAAAATGATTTATATGTATCATATTCTTGAGTACCGGTTAATAAGTATTATAATCCCTCTGAATAAAATGCATATTTTAAAAATACAAAATTACTAACATTTGAACATTGTTTACAGTAATTTCTTCAAGTAAGTAAGTCAAATTGTATATAATGAAAATGCAAGATCCGTTTGTCAAAAAATAAATTAGATTAGGCGTCAATAAGATTGTCGCAAGACTGAGACTTCAAAGAATTGGTCTTTCTCCTTGTTCGACGAATTTGAAGAACAATTTCCCCTTGTTTTACTTTTTTGAAACAATTGACCGCTTGGTTGTGTGTTAGATTGGCCATTGGCTCTCCATTGATGGCAAGGACTTCATCCCCTGTGAGGTTCAGACAAAACACAATCATTAGCTCATGTTCACAGCATTGCACAATTCAGGTTGATGGGTTCATTTGTCCACCATCTGACGCAGCCCTTATTTATTGCGATAGGAAATACTGGTGGTCATTAGCAAGGAAATACTTCTATTGAGAATACCAAGTCACGCTGCATTTCGGACTCTCGGACAAAAAGATTTCACTCCACATAAATCTACTTGTTACAAACCACTACTTCTTTCTACTACATCCTACTACATATATATTGATTCCTTAGTCTGATTCAAAAAAAGTATATAAGGGAGCGAATAGTGGGTGTATTTTTTTCCTTTGACAGACGAGGCAAAGGTTGAAAAATATGGTTTGCTTCTATTTAGTTTCAGTGGAGCAAAGTCAAGAAATGAAGAGGAACGAAATCTCTAGGTTTTTGAAGCTTTTGTGTCTATTGGTGCGGGTACAATCTTCTCTCGCTTTCTCTTTGTCTTCAAATAGATGTAAAGACTCAAACAAGTCAGTTTAGTGAGTTATGATACCAATTTATTACAGAAACAACTGAAAATCAAGTTCTTACTTTGTGCAACATTTTTGTGCACAAAAGGAACTTATTACAAATACATTCTGTCAATAATTTGATGTCATGCTCTTCCAAGCAAGAATGAGAAATGTCCTCAAATAAAACACGAACCAATAATGTTCAATTTCAACCGGAAACTATACACATTTACCTATATACTTATGTAATATAAAATGTGTCCAGGTGGTTTTGTGTAGGAGGAATTTTATTAGATTGGAAATTTTAAATTTTAAAACGGTTTATTTTACTGCAATAAATCTTTCCTTGTTCAAGTTCTAGAAAGGGTCACTATATATTTTGAAATGAAAAGGTTTAGAAAATCAAATAGAATTAACAAGATTCATAAATAAACAAGGGCCGGAGACAACTGATGGCGAGACAAATTTTATTACGTATATTTTGTAATATGCGATATATCGATCGATTTAAAGGGATTATTTATTTTACCTTCTTGGAGCCGACCAACGGCTTGACCAGGTAGAATACTTTTGACAAAAATACCCATGTCGCCTTTAGGACTGTCTTTTCCTCCAACTACAGTAAAACCCAAAGGTTTTTTACCACTTCCCTTTTCAAATACAACGGTCATGGAGCTGTAACTTGAGGCTTTGGGACGTCGAGGAAGCGTACAGAAAGGCGTCTCGTCTTGTATTTTTTCGATATTGGCAGCTGGAGACTCCAAATCCATGCAAGCAGTGTTAGAAGACGAGTCCATTAAGCTATTGACAAACTTGCGTCTTGCAGAATTAATATCATTTCGACTAGAATCATGATCATCATCATCAAAAGCTACTCTATTCTTGCTTTTAGATTTTCGCAAGCTACTCTTTCGTCCGTCAATTTCATCCTCATATGATATTTTGATTATCGTTTTGTTTTGAGAATCTTGAAGGACGCAGTGAGGAGCGGGTGTTGAGGGGAGTGGTGGGGGTGGGGTCATTGTTTCCCTGTGTCTTAGAACAACAATATCCATATCTCTTTTTAATCCACCCAATAGTAAACTGTAAACTTCGGACAAACTTAAAGCCCGGACAAATTTCCCATTGATGCTGATTATCTCGTCCTCAAGTTGAAGTTCTCCCTGACTGTAAAACAAAAAGAGAGACAAAATTATTTAATGAGATTTTAATACGTTTCCGGCGATTAAATTTCTCTCTGCATTACAACAGATTTCATTCCCTCACTAAAGTACAGATGCAAATACTTATGCCAATTTCTACTTCCAAAAACCCCATTGTCGGTATATTGTCAAACTTGAATTTACAGGATTAGAGTAATGACAAAAGTACACCTGTAATTTTCCTTTATAAAAACTTTTCAAGTAATCCATAGTATGAAAGCAGGTGATTCCAAAAAGTTTTTTTGTTGTTGTACTCACAAAACGCCCAAACTCGTTGGTTTTATATTTTACTTTTTTCATTTTATCTGGAGAAGGGTGCAAGTATTTTAAACCCGTCCTAGTAAGCAAGGGGAAAGAAATTACAAAACTTTCTCTGGAAATGTGTCCTAAAGTTTTGAATGTTTATTATAAGAATGATCATCACAGCCACTCTCAAAATTCGATTTTAGGTTAATCTAATTCTCAACAGTCAGTACAAAACATTTTTCATTATTATTATACTTACAAGCTCATATATTGCTACTTGAATTAACCTAAGCTGACAACATAAAACTGGGAAAAGTTATTTCTCAAAAAAGGCAAAAGCAACTAATCTGAAATAACTTGAGTGGATTTCTCTCGTGCGTAACGATGTCAAATTTATTGTGATTTTTTTGCATGATAATAAGCTAACAAGAAATCCATTAATAAGTATAAAAAATCTCACTCTTGAAATATCTTATTATATTCTGAGCAATAAAAATAGAAAAATCATTCATCATCCCATTTAAAAGAGATGCACTTAAATTTTTTTTTAGATAAATAGTTAAGGATTTATTTTTAAAAAAGTTGATGTTTTTATTATGCTGTCAAATTATACCTGGCTATGGAAGAATCCGGGTGAATAAATGTGAGGACATAACCTCTGAGATTAGCATCGGTTGGATTTTTGTCCAGCGTGATTCCTAGTTCCTGATCATAATGCATGTCATCCGGAACAACGGATCTTCGCATAAAAGAAGGGCTCAGCAATTTCCGGAGTCGTATAAGCTTATACTCTCCTTGAGGTAGACGATAATTCTCGTTGGAATTAAGAAACTGTTCATTTTGGAAATTTAAATCCTGTAAAGACTGATTCGCTCTCTCAGATTTACTACTGGAAGAGTTTACTCTGGACGACGGTGTCGTAAAATTTAAGGGAGCTGAACTAAAGTCATTTTTTAAGGAAGAACCACTGTGATGTCTGGAGCGTTTATAATCAAAGTAACTGTTCTTTTTTGTACTTTCATGCGGAGCTGGATTTTTGCGAATAGAAGAATAAGATGACGAACTTTCTCCGTCGAACCGGACCAAACAGGATGATATGTCATTGGCCAATAAAGATTCCTGGAATAAAGATCCCCCATCAAGCGTCTCATTTATCCCACTGTCGCCATCTGAATGATTGCTGGATGCGGCAGAAGATGTTGATGCAATAAAATCCAAGTTTCTAGGTACACTCATACTTATTGGGTTAGGTGAAGAGTTCTTATAAGCGTCATATCTTTCATGATTTTCATGGTTTGTCATCAACCCTCCATCGTCCACGTATAAAGGGTTAACACGAAGCTCTGGATGTTGCTGATGTTTCTCATAGTCTCCTGAATCTCGAGAAAACGACTCTTCAAATTGCGGAATGCCCCCAAAAGAGAAACTTCTCACTTTCTTCTCTCCATCGTTGTAACTCGCCCTTTTACTCCCACTACTACTGCTCACATTATCACCCATTTTATCATTTTTATACAGCTTGGAAAACAACTTATTAGATGAAAGTTTCCCAGAGTTGAAGCATTTATCAGAAACTTCTTTTAATTTCATTTTTATTTGCTCATAAGAAGACGGAGAAGAAGTGTCGTGATGGCCAGTTGCTTTCTTATTAGCCGGAGAAAGTCCTTTATTTACTGGCTTAGAAGGAAGAGGGGGAAGGTTCACTATTTTTTGTTGCATTAAAGTCTGCTCACTCATGTTGTGCTCCGAGGATGAAGAGGGTGACTGATTTTGTGAGACAACATAATTTACATGATTATGTCGGTTAATTCTTTTGAGACAGGGACTGCTATCGTGACTTCTTCTTAATGAGTCAGAAAGACGACTTCCAGGTCTAAAATGATCTACTGGATCATAGAATTCCATTTGATTCATGCTTACGTTGTCACACTCATCATATGGGCGAGGAATAAGTGGCCGATGAGGAAGATGATGTTGATCAGTATTCAGAGGTGATCGTTTGTTGTACTCCTCTGAGATGTACCCGTAACTTTTAGGCTGGAATTCACTCAACCCTTTCCCCCTTAACACTGTTAATCCCAGTCTGTCATTAGGTCGAAAAACGCTGAAATCAGGGGTGTTTACGGATGAGGAGTTATCATGACAAGGAGAGGGGTAGGGTAATTTAGGACTGCATGTTGGCACAGAGTCATTAAGCCTATCCAATTGGGAAAGTGGAGTTCTACGAGGTGATGGACCCAATCCAACTCCAATCTTATTTCCTCCGGGATAGCCATTTCTTTGAGGTGACCACGTTTTTCCGGAAAACCCTGACATGTGTCGATTTCTCTTATCATCAATGATCCCACCTCTTTTTTCCACAGAGGCCAAGCTAAAGTTGTCATCCACAATTTCCTCATCTATCGACTCTTGTCTCAGTTTTCTTCTCAGCCAAGGAGAGATGCCTAAAAAATGCAAAAACAATTGAATTAGTTTGTCATTTTATGCCCAAATCAAAACAAGAAACAGAAATACAAAGTGAATAGAAATTTTGAAATCACTGTCAACATTCTTTTCATGTGCATATAAGTACATACGCAGGAAATGCTCATATTAATAGTTTCAACAGAGCATAACTTTCCAAGACTATTTGCTTCCACCCATTTTCATTGCTATATATTTGCACACATTTTTACATTAAAATTATAAATCCCACGCGAAGCCTAATTTTTTTAAAATAATTAAATATGTACAAACGTACAAATAAACACTTTTGATGCCACTCACGATTGCTTTCTCATTAAAGCTCGTTTATCTTTAGCTGTAAACATTTTAATTACCATTTTTGTCATTAAGCAAACACTATTACTTTCACAGATATTATGAAAATAAAAGTTTGTATGTACTTGGAAAATCTAACTTTAAACCTCATTTTTCGTTAAATGAAAAGGAAACAAAGTATCATTCACAAATTAACTATTAATAACAAATTTTAAAATGAAATTATCACTTCAAGTTAAAGAATACATTTTTCAAAACAATATGCAAGTTCCATACAAAAAAAAATCTTTGTAAAAGAAACTAACACAAATTAATATTAGAAAATATGTATGAGAAAGAATGTTCACTGACAAAAACGTTCTCGTGTTTTTATTAATAACTGCATGAATGCTTGAAATTACTACTTGAACATTTTTATTGTATTGTATTATGTCGGTGTTTTTGTAAAGGGTGATGATTACTATTCAAATCATTTACTTGTCACTCCACGGTTTTTGCTTGGTATTTAGCACCTTATACCTGATATGTAGGCTGATGAAGATGAAATTGCGCCGAATTTATAGAAATGTGCAGTGAAATTTATTCTATCCCTGCGTTTTTCGAATCAGTAAAATGTATTTGACCAAGTGGATTAAAATGTTGAGACTTTTGATAAATTTCCAATCGCTGTTTCATCTCCTCACCATCAGGATAATTAATGCACTACAGCAATGCGTTTGTCAGGAATGACAAATGATACGACAGATTTTTAATTAACAAGTTTTTCCATTGTAGAAACTACCACGGATCTTTATTGTAACATTTCGTAAAGCATGAATTGCATCCGATTGATGACAAACAAATTTATGAATTGTACTCTTGAATCTTATTTTCGACATATGCAATAGTGTCCCACATATAAGTAAGAAAAGTTTATTATGTGACATGAATATCTGCACTGCACTAATTTCACATTTATATTTTATGAGTTTCAATTCATTAAACTATAACTGGCCTAAACCTTCTTAGTTGTTTGTTTCACGCAAATGAATGCAGGTATGTATATTCAAAGGCTGATTAATTATGTATAGCCAACAACATAATTGCTACTTGATTTATATGATTTTGTTTTTGTACATTATACATTATATGCATAGTGGTCAAATTGCAATTTTAATGCCATTCATTATGAAAGCCCATATATATATAAATCTCGAGAATGATTTTAAAATAGCTGATACCCGCAGCATTCTCCACCCACACAAAGCATCTTTCAAGCTACATATTTCTACTTTCTTCAATTCTTAGATATAAACTAACCAGGAGCGGATGAGTGAACTTTGATGAAAAAGTTTGCACAGGGCCAAGAGCAGAAGCAATAGTCAACTAAACTTTGTTGCAAAGCTGGAACTTTTTGAGAGCTTTGTAGTTATAAAGTTTCCTATTTAAATCATGAAGATTAAATAGATGATTTGCTCCAGGCTTCACTCGACTAGAAAAGGATGAGGCAGAATAGCACATTGTGCAAATGAGGAAAGAAAGCCTCTCTTCCAGAACAGGATCAGAAATGACAAAAGTAATATTTCTTGTAATATCAATGCAACTTTTCACAAACTTTAAAATTCGATCCATTTCATTTTCATATCTTTTCCACTGAATATCCAATTCGGATTTTAAAATCATGGAAAATGTCTTGTTGTGATTTCATGCGCAACTCTTTTGATAAAAATAATTATTTGAAACTTACTTCTTCCCCTCGTCCGTCGTTTAACTTCGCTGGGAGTAGAAGGAGCTGAAGGTGGGAAGAAAATTGCATCCCTGTCCTTTTCATCTTCGTCCAGTCGTAACGGGGACAAGCTGAGAAGCTGTGGTCCACTGTCATTTGTCCCTTTTGACCCAAACCACTTCATATTACGATTGTCACTTTCTCGATATCTTCCACAATGTCCACCGCTTCTAGAGTGAACAATTCCTGTCCCACTTACACCTCCTGTTCAAATAATGACACACATTATTATATGTATTATAATATCGTTCCAGATAATTTGTTTGTTTAACTGAATTTTGTCAAATCTCTCTTTGTATAAACTAGTTCACAAGTTGAAAAATGAAATTATTGACACAATTTGCTTTGCATGAGACAATCACTAGACAGTTGTTGGCAAAAGCTCAAACAA
The DNA here is from genome assembly GCA_034698145.1 of Proisotoma minuta. Taxonomy (NCBI): domain Eukaryota; kingdom Metazoa; phylum Arthropoda; class Collembola; order Entomobryomorpha; family Isotomidae; genus Proisotoma; species Proisotoma minuta. Next base: position 11,423 of record JAQIXN010001167.1, on the reverse strand, counting down.
TTCTAAAACAAAGAGTTGGCTCAAAGATGAAATAATGTTTGTGTCCGTCTTCATACCCAATCAACATATCATTATCAGATCCAGAGATCAAATGAATCCACACCTCTTCTTTTTATCTCTGCCACCCGAACCAAAACCAACACCTCCAACTATTCTAATTGAAGGAGTGAAGGTACCATCAAGGATTTAGAACAAGAAAGAAATTTATTCTGTTCCAGAGGAATGCCTTCGTCTTCTTCGTCTCTCTTCTTCTTTTGTTGTTGGTGCATTACAAGCTCACTTTATTTGTTGCAACCTTTTTCACTTGTTCACCTCTTTCTATGTATATTGTCTTTGTTGAAACTATTTTTAGTTGTTGGTTACCGAATGGAATGTAAATGTTTAAGTATTCATGTGGAGTCTCCTTCATAAACTTTGGATTAGAGAATATTCCTTCCAGGAAAAGGCCCCGTCTAATAATATTTATTAATCCAGCCCTCAAGCCGAGTCCTTATGATTAGCTCTAATTTAAAACTGTGTCTGCTATTTTTGTAAGAGCGTGCAGGCTTTTATATATACATATAGTATATGTATTGGTTTTGTTAAACACCCAACAATCGTCAAAATATATTGTAACACGAGAAAATCTTGATTGTCAGCTCCAATTCTGTGGGTCTACCTGGTGCAGGACTGCAAGACAGAATGAAAACATCGAAGCAATGCAAGTCCCTGTGGCTTCTTCAAGAAATTTACTTCCACTGTTAAACCAGCATGACTGGCTGTGAACCATATATTAGTGTTTACAATTTACATTGCTTCACTTACGCACTATCTCTATGCATATTATAATATCTACCTGGTAAAACCAGCTAGTGCACTGCCTGAATTTTGGATTAACACAAAAAACCTGGGTTTAGCTTAACTCGACTTTAAACCTCCTTCTTCCTTCAAATACAGATGCATACATATGAGCATCACAGGTAAGAAAATTGTATTATGAGAAAGCTAAAATCTTCCATCCCTTTAACAATCCAACAACTGCTGTCTGTTCAGTGTAGCAACAGCCAATGCATCGTGACATGAGTTTTAGGTATAAGTTTCATCTTCCAGGAGGCCAAGGTAAATGTTCTGAAGGAAAGGAAGAAGAAGCCAGCTAAGATGGAGAAGGCTACCCCACAGTGTTGTGTAAAGTCCATTGTTACACCTGTTACTTTTGTACATCATCAAGTCATCCTTTGTTCCTACCATGAGCACAACTTCGCTCCACTTGGAGGGTGTTTTTAACAATCAACTTTAAATTCGAGGTAATAAGAAAGCGGGGACTTTTTACTTGTTGGCTAGCCATATTTTATAAGTTCATCTTCAAGTCGGCGACCGACCCACCGTCTTAATTTATTTGTACCCAACTCACATCCCCGGAGCACATCAATTGAATTCAATGTTCTAAAAACTTGTCTTTATATTATGGCTCTTTTACCTGGGAATTTGTATATACTTGTTTTTGCTCTGCCAGTTATTATGCATGCTGCTTAAGTATAAATTATACTGTATAATACAATTTTACGCACTTGCTTGTACTTGACTAAAATGTGTTTTATTATCCGTATGTTGCAAAGTAAATTGAAGTGTTTACGTTTGGAATGTTAAATACATTTAATGTAAATAAAAGGTTATCAAGAAAGCTACCTGGCATTTCAATTATCAAAGTTTTAAAATTTGAAGCCATTAAATACTACATTCCAATATGAGATTACTTTGAAAAGAAACTGGATTAATCGTGTAAAAACGCTTTCCATTTCAGTGTAAGCTTTTCTGAAGTAGCATATAAGAATGTTCACTTTAGGTAAGTAAGTAACTTTAGGATAGTAATTTGAAGCTTTTTCTAGGATTTACTTGTTTTTTTACCAAAATGCTCCCTAGTGCAGTATTATAAAACACTTCTCTCCAAGACACATAAACAAGAAATAAACCATCTGCTACTGCCGTGTTTCCTTCCGCGTGAGAACTTGACTTTGAAAGCACAACTACTAAAAGTAAACGAAATTACCTCCAATATAAAAAAAACACTGTTGGAGGTTACATAATAATTATATGTCATGGTTTGAAAGCAGTATTTAAAACTGTTTAGTAACAAGTCTGATATCTTAATCCAGAATCAGGGGTGAATCACGAATGAATCTGTTTGTACTTAAGGTCAAATGAATCATAATCCTTTAGAGGTTTAAAAGCTTCATTTAAATATCTTGTCGCCCTGTATTTACGTAATGATGATTAAAAGACTTGACTTTGATTAGGCTTTTAGATCAAATTTCGAAAAATCAAGTTTTTGCTGTACTTAGACTACTAAATCATGGAATGCTGAATTTAAAGCTGGTTCAATTGCTATGCACATGCTTGTGTTTCACGGTCAGATAATGACATTGGTAAAAGAAATTGGATTTTGGATAACAAGAAATGTTACAGGGATTCTCTTTATCTGTCAGTGGCTCTTCATTACTTTATACTTATTCCAAGAAGACAAATGCGGTTTCATTGACAAGATGATGATCAAGATGACGAAGCGTCTCTCACCCAAAGAAGGAGAGACTTTTGCATCAAGGCTCAAATAAGAAGCTGGAAGAAATTCAGCAGAAATCGAGACAATGTAGAACAAATGTAGCAGTAGAAGAAGCCTATTTCTTCAATCTGATATAATCTAATCGTCTGTCATCGAAAGCTTGATTTATTTCTTGAGTGGGATTTTGCTCTTTACTTTTTATTATGCGGCTACTAACCAATCTATAATTTGAGCTGCTGTGTAATTTTCTAATGCACAAAGGAAATACGCTCATCTTTTGTCTTGTCTAAATCCACATTTAGTAGTTCTCAATCTACTGGAAGATTCCCTATCGGGTTTTTACTTAATGAGTCTCATTTTGATCTCATTCTAATATGTGTGTGGTATTTTAGATTGCCTATAAACATTCATTTTCGAAGAGCAGTATAAAGTGAAGATATAAAATAACTCTTGTACAATCTAAAATTACTTTTTCAGGACGGAAAAAATAATGGAACTTATTTCCCTACAAGGCAGACAATCTGTTACCTTTCTTACGTTTCATTTACTTTTTCAGGAATTGAGATTGGATTTCTGTTTTAACATATATGGGGTTTCTGATTTGTTTATGCCTCACATTAATTCGCCACGATTGAGTACAACTGGGCCAGCCATAATTTTAGCTCTAGAAATCAAATCGGCAATATGAAGTGACATGAATTGACGTACGCTATCAAGCGAAAAATTAAGTTTAACTGACATGTTTACTTCGTTTTTTTTTTTTGCTTTAGTATTTTTTCTACGAAATGTGCCGTTTTAATGTTACGTAAAATAGAATTGGAATAATTGGATGGATTTCTTAAGTCGATTACAGAGTTTTTTTTGTTTAATCAGTCATTCATACAATAAAATAAATATTGCTGTAAATAACGTAAATTGAGCTAAATGAAGTTCAAGATTCCATCCTTCACGAGCAAGGCAGAAGAGTGAGAAATTCTATCAATTGCATTCATCAGTGTCACGCGTGCCTCACGATACAAAATTTTATTGCAAACTTCTCATGCACAATCAGATGACAATCGCCTGAGATTAACGTTTATTTGATTTTGTTAGATTTAAAAGGATCCAAATGAACCAAAATGGGATTCGATATAATAAAAATTTATTTCATTTCAGCACTGCATTTATTTTGTTTCGTCTCAAGTGGGAAATTCTCAACAAAAAATACATGCAAAATAAACCATGAACGACTACGTTTAACTTTATTTACATACAACAGTTGACAAAACTAAAGAGTAAACAATTACCTTACACTATACTACACCCATTTATTCAATTACTAGCGGAAAATTTCCCACAACTTTGGCTTTACGAGGGCGAGGTTAATTTGAACTAACCAAAATACGTAATAACCATGCAAGGTAATTGCACTTTAACGGCAATTATTAAAAGGCATGATATTATTACAAGACCTGGTGGCATATGCATAATTCACTGGCCAAGAATTTTTAAACCAGAGGCCATAAACACATTTGCAAATATCCTGGCTGGCTAACGGTGCAACGATAAGTAATTCTGCACAACGATAATTTTCTAACATTTTTTTTTACTTTGGTTTTCATTTTTATTCAATGTTTGAAATCCTACATTAAAATTTCCCTGATAGATACTAAAGGGCAAAGGCGTGGTTAATTATGCCGTTAAAAATGCATTTTTGTGGTTTGGTTTTATTATATAAATAGAAGAAACAGATTTGACCAAATATTTCAAACTGATATTTGACAAATGTCGATAGAGACGAAAAGTTTATAAGACTGACTTTTATTGATGCATGTATATTACCTTTGACCCATAGCTTCTGTAAATGGGACATAATGACCCAAAGGAATAACATCAAATTTGGAATGTTACAAGAAGTTGTAAATTTTTGATCAGGTTGCTCTATCCTAAATATTATGCTAACGTTTACTACCTATAAATTTTCTCGTATATTTTATGATATTTAGTTCTGAACTTTAGTTATTTATATCCATACATAATTACGAGCAATAAAAAAATGCCATAAAAATAATAATATTCTAATCGTTGATCGTGCATTTTTCCTTAGAATATATAAGTTTTGTTTCCTGAATATATTTTGTCAACTTCATAGCAAATGGTAATCATGTAATTGTAATTAAAATGACAAATTTTTCTAATAATCTTTACCAAGTACAGATTCACACGCAATGTTTGTATATTCATAATACCATATTTCATATTGACCTGTATACATATTTTTATTTACGCCAAGGTATATTATAGTGGCCTCTCAAAAGTTGCGTAACTCATTAATAAATAGCATAATCAATCACGAAAAAATAATCAATTGTAAACGAAGAGCAGCAATACATATGTGGGAAGTACATAATACATTAGCAATTCCGTGTAAACAACCCCAACATGAGATTATCTTAATTAAACTTTCCAATCCCTCGTTTGACTGTTCAAATAATAAAATTATTTTGCACGATGTTTACATAATTTTCTAAATGAAATAATTTTATCATCATTGACAGATGTATTAAATTGCTTGGCTAATTGTTACGTGGTCAATATTAGAAGGGAAATTTTTAATTTTCTATTTTATAACGATATGATACCTCCACAAGTCGATTAGTGGCAAGTATATTTTGAAAATCATATTGTCAGATATTTAATCTAAAGGAGTCGACGATGTCAATGGTCGGAGACTTGCAATCCATTGTTAAAATATAGCCATTTCAATTATCGTCATCCACCGTCTTATTTAGCAAAAAGACTTTGAAATGAACAATACTAGGATGAATTAAACTTACAATTAGTTTCATATCATATGGGCCAAGTAATTGCTTTGTGGTACATTTAATCAGACAACAAAAGAAGAACTGGGATTATTTTTAAAATGAGTGAATGATAGGGAAAGTGAAATAAATTTCATTTGGTAATGATGCATACTGAATTATATTAAATGCATAATTTGTTCCTTCTTTTGCAGTTTAAAATTTAAAATTTTTTACGCATATACGTAAAGCCATTCACGATAGATTACAGATGGCAAGAAATTAATTATCCTGATTCAATATTATTTTTTTTATTGTTTACTAGAGTTTTTATTATAAAAATAAATTTCGCTAAAAAGAGATCAAAAAAGGTTAATTATGCAAAAACAGAATATTATAATTAAACAATTACGCTGTGAATAGTTAAGTTTGACCATTGAACAAGCATGATTAGAATGGCGCAATATATTTATTATATTTGCATATAAATATTACAAGGACGCTCTAAATTATTGTAGAAATAGGGAATCGTACTCCAATTTATGGCAGGCTAATCATCAACAAATAGACAATTCTTTTCATTTTGCGCTTCATTCAACTGCTATTATGAATGAGTCGAATGATAAAAAATTAAAGCAAGTCATATTTCATCAAATTCACAAAAATCATTGGGCTAAATATGTTCGTCTGACTGAAGTGAAGTGAGTACTGTCGCTAATTAAATAAACTCACTAAATATGAGAAAACTAATGAGCCTAAATCTACATTTTGACAATGATTCATATTATTATATTGATGCAATACTCATGAAAGAAATGGAACACAAACACAGATATATATACATATATATTATACAAAGACAAATTATACACAAAATGACGAATTCGCTTACCAATTAAACATGAGCACCATTTACTGCTTAACCTGACCAAACCCAAAACCACAAAGGAGATAAAAAATTACTTTTAATTGCATACGCAAAATTTGCACAGATGGTCAATTATTTGCATTTCTCAACAAACTTGAACTTTATGTATTGATTTCATTCAATAAGCATAATGTATTGCAATTTGCAAAATTTGCTTTCTTGGACATTTAAATATGAATGAGTCAGAAAAATTACAATGAACTAGTTCCATAAGTTAGCTTTAGCAATACCATATTAATATAATCTTTGTAGCTTTACAAATTAACCTAAATAATACACTAAAATAAGTCTAATGATTTTACAGTAAGCTAATAACGAGAAAATGCGATTTCTCATGTTCAGCATTGACTAAAATCCCAACTTGCTTTTAAAAATGGTTAATATGCTTTTCGTTGTGTCCAACCCACCACATTTTTATAGCCAAGCCCAAATGACAGTTTAAATTTACTAATGGTTTCATAATCAATTTCTTTAAATTACACGCGCATATTTTATTAGATAATATAATAGTTGTTGAGAAATATCCCAGTAAATCTTACCAGATGATTTTTTTGATTTCCGTCCTTCAATTCCGTACATTTTAAAAATATATATTGTAGTTGAGATATTCCAGGCAGATTGTTACTGACCTTAGTTTAAACTTTAAAAGTTCATTCCACAGGATTTTACAGTTTAGACAGTTTATTCATTTTCGTGAGCACATGACTCAATAGGAATCATTTCAACTTGGCGTTTGCAATTTTCGTAGTGTCAAATTCAGACATTTATGGAAGTTCTTTGCTTGATGTCAATGAATTATTCAGATGTAGTAGAAAACGTACACGGAGAAACGTGAAGGAATTTATAGAATCTGTATACAACTGCATACATATATATGATGTTCGTGAGAAATTTAATCAAGTTCAATGTTTCATTCCAAACTTCACACCTTTTCCGAATTCAATCAGATAATTCATTTACGCTTTGCAAGTTATTTGAACGAGAGCTAGGCAAGCATCGCATGTAAATTGACACTTTCTACCACGCACAATTTACATTTCCCAAATCTAAAATCGGATATTGTAAACTGAGGGCACTCTATAAAGATTCAGTATCAAATGATGCGTCCCTTTTAAGTCACTCTCGTCAACTTTAACCAGTAACTTGATATTTCTAATGCTGCATGCTCGTATAAGATATTATTCTATTATTTGAAACTTAATTGACAAATACAACCATCACACAATTCATCCTAATAGCCACCAAGGATGAAAATCACAGATTGGTCTTTTATATAAGAAGCACTTGATAATAAATCACAACTTCACAACTATTAAAATGTAAATATACGCGACATTTAAACCGCAAATTATTTAAAAGGCAGTATAAACGTGTTTGGCTGACTTGCCTCTAATCCAAAGAAGAACTAAAGATTGATGAGAGATTTTGGCAAAGGTGGACCGTGGAAATTAAACGATTGGCCTTGCGAAATACCTTTAAAGTCTCTATGCTGCAAATCTTGTTAGTGTGCAATGTTTTATAATAACCAACCAAAACGATACAAAAACTACCACACAAGCCACATTATGTATAAGATGTTGAATGGAGAACTTTTTTCGATAATAATAATTAGATAGTTTACTTCACCCGATGCAAGTAAATGCAAAAACACGATTTCGTACTTAAATTGCAGTTATCACAATTTTTTGGTTAAAATACTTATTTTGCTTGGAAATTATTTTGTAAACCAAAGAAAATGGTTATATATTTGCTTTAAAATTCCTTCTGGCTTAAATAAATCTCTACTCACGAACAAATGTTATAAAATGTAAAATGTTGTACAAGAATGCACCTAAGGCGTTGCAGATTATTAAGGTATTATAATACGACACTTTGGACCAACCTTAAACACAGTTTTAATATGCGGAATGCGACGCTGTCTAACAAAGTTGACTTTAACACTATGCACACAAACACCGAGCAAATTGTATATAGCTCCAAATCAATTGTCAAGATCGAATGCTCGTTGAATACTGAGCCGAAATGTTGTCGCAGAGCTGTAAATTGCAACTTACAATTTGTATACGTAACGTTGTCTTTGTAATGTTATTGTTTGTAATATTGTAAATCAATTTTATTTAAACACATTTTTAAAGATTGGGATTGAAACGAAGATGATGAATCAACAGACTATTAACAACAATAAAGATTCTTTGTGAACGAGGCTGTGAATCAAATTAATTTCAATCCTTAGGGTATAAAAGTGATCGATATTTTATCTTTCATCTAAAGTTCGATGTCTGCTGCTGAGAACTATTGACTAAGATTTTGACACTGTTCATAATGGAGTTTAATGGATGCTTTGTCTTTAGTTCTTTTGTATAGCCGTTGTTTTCCTGTGCAAACTTTTATGTTTATTTATTCGGGGACACGTCATCAAAGAAAATAAAAAAGTGATGACTCGCCACATGAATTATGAATAATAGCAATGACTAGTAATGAATAAGACAGTTGGTGTGATGGAGCAACACACTTTGTAATGATTGCTAACTGTGCTAAATGGAAAAAGTATCAAATTGCAGCAATAAAACCTAAAAGCTTCAAAAATGCAAGATTCTTAAGTGATATGCTAATGAAATATTTCCATACAAGAACTCGGCTAATATTTACCAACATTTCGCATTCAGTCATAAAAATCTCCTTAAGGCATTCTAAAATTTTAAAAGTTGAGTTCGTATGTATAAATTGTATAATGTACATTTCAAAGGTGACTTTTATATCATCATATCTATCATCAATCTGGCTGATATAATTTTCGTGATGTGATTTTTCATAGGTATCTGGCTTTTAAGAATAAAATTATGAGTCATTCAGTTACTTCTTTTGTTCAATGGCGCAAATAAATAAACAGATGACGACGAGGCTACGTTTGATTACATGTTTTGTATCTTGCATCATCAAAGCACATCTTCCACTCGATTCTATTGCAATAAATTATCACTCAAAAGAATATTAAAAGCTATTTTAGATCCAGTTTCTAATTATATATGATATAGGAACTCATTAATTCTTTTCAATTTTCAGTCTTCATTCATTGATTAAGACTCCATTTCTTTGTCTCGTTCAATTAAGCAGCTCTTTGTGTAATGGGTTTGAAGTTTCTCATTTTCTTTGGACTTTTTTTTATCATCCCACACATTAAAGTCAACCCTTCCTCAACAATAACGTTTTAAACCTCTCTGTCATATATGGAAATGGATCCAGTTAAGTGAGATGGATAATTTTATTTTATGTCCTTGGTCAATTTGGTACTTTTGCTAGTGCATATTTTATACATCCTTTGTAGTGGTGATATCATTAAATTATTAAGGAATAATATGGTTTGTGGTTTATTTTGTATGGTTTATGCAGCAAATGCGTATTATAGTAGTGACCATTGGATATTAGCATTGAAACGAATCATGCATTTCATAGATATGAAATGCTGTCTTAATTGTTACCTTCAAATAATTTGCTAATGCAATAACAATGTTTTTCTACCCACCCTATAAAAATTCGATTGTGCTCATATAAGTTACGTCAAAACAAATCTAATAAGAATTTAATTATACAATGTGAAAAAGGTACAAGATTTTGCACACAGCAAATTGAAATATTATAAAAATTATACAGATATGCAAAATCAGAATGCATCTTTTAAAACCCTCATCTTGAATACATAAATTAAAAACAATACTAGATATACTATATGTTTGAAAATTTATATGATTTATAAATGCGTAATGGCAGTGTGATCTTCTGATTGTTTTCCAATATCACTTAATTTGACCGAAAAAAATGCACATGAGAAATAAATCACTGCAAGTTGATGTTTACAACTTTCTAAATTTGCTTATAATTTACATTATCAAAATTTGCATGACGGACTAGACCTGATTTTAGCAAAAGTGAAAAATGATGAGCAGAAGCCAAAACTAAAACTCTCCAAAATTGCAACAACTAATTCAAAGTCACGATTTTATCAACTCACAAATCCAATTAAGGAAAACATCAATCAGAAAAATAAGCAACAGCTTTACCCCCAAAAAATTCTTTCTTTGTCTGGATGCTTTGGTTTTGACGATTTAATTTTCTATAAATGTAGTGATGAGTCGACAACATACTTTTGCCATTTGTGCATAATTCATTCTAATCAATGGCAGGAAAGAAATGTTGTCAGGAATTTTTTGATGGAGATGAATTCTTTAAAGAAATTAAACTAAACTGAGTCATCATTATCAGCTCTAATAAAATGATGTGAGATCGCAAAACAAAGGAATGAGACAAAGTTTGAATTTAATCCAGATGAAAGTGGCTTACCTTGAACAAGGGCTTTGTTTTATTGGAATGAGACTGGATCTAAATTCCTGAAGGGAGCTATTTGAAACCAGTTTTGATTTTTGTGGTATTGGAACTCTCTAATGTAAACAACACATCACAGAAACCATCAAAAGACAAATACATTGGCCGGAGGGTTTAGTATGATTCAAATTCTGGGCAATCAACCAAAAGGAATGTCACTTTAAAACGCTTAACACTTTATTTTGGCTCTTCAATTTTGCAGTTTACAATATGCATGCCGAGCTTTAAAGAACCATTTATAAGTTGTCAGTCAAAATTTTGATCTCTATTGTATCTCTGGTTAAGTATCAAGTTTTAAACACTCTTCGTGGTATTTAATTCTCTTGATATATTACATATCCGGAATGTGTTTGAAGATTTTATTACCAAAATTTTATTATGATGATAATTGCACGGGTGATTACTTTTCTATTTTATGACACAAACTGACAATCGGAGTATATAGACTATGTAAAACTAACTGGCGTACTATATAGTAAGTTACTTTTTTACGTAAAATTTAAATAGCTTTGAACATCAATCCAATATATTTTGCAAACTATACATAGTGCTTTGCTTGTGATTATTTTAATACAAAACTTCACTTTATGGCAAACGATGAAAAATATGTGGCACATCTGTCAAGCAGATGAAATTCCACTAATTTGTAAATACTTTGGTTTGACAAGCCGTCGTTTTACAACTTATTGATTGTGCCAATAGCAATTGAGACAGGTGGGACATGGGGCCAAAAGGGTTTCAAACTCATTCAGGAAATTGGACACAGAATCCAAAAACTCACAGGAGAAGACAGGGCTAC
>JAQIXN010001166.1:0-21897 GCA_034698145.1 Proisotoma minuta | reverse complement strand
ATTCAATTTGGAATGTGCATGGATTCAGGATTTAAAGTTGAACTTGTGATGGTGTTTGATATAACCACCCTTTTATAAGCTAATTTATGCCCACTCTCATAAAATTGGATTACTCAATTCAAATTTCAATGTTTGTCGTTTCCCCGTCCATTTCCTTCAATTTGCTGGGTATTTCCCCACTTAGTCATTCGTTTCCTCTCTCATCTATTTGTAAATCCAGTTATGTAATGATAATCCATGCTCAATATTTACCCAACCGTATATAAAACCATTTTAAGGGTTGAGGTTGGATGCTGTGTGTTGAATTTAGAATCAAAATTAGAATTTCCACGCTAAAAGTTGCAGCGTAATAAGAAAAAATAACATCTCGAAGACTTGGATGCAATGCTGATTCTGCGAAGAGAAAGTTGCGTAATAATGCGGTTTTCCTATGAATAGGAAAACCAATTTTTATGTAAAATGTTGATATCATCTTCTTTATGGCATCATCACAGTTTTTAAACATTAAATTTAGATCAGGAAAATTTACTCGATTCCAAATTACAACAAACTTTCTTGCCTAAGGTTATGCAATGCAATGCATTGTTTCTCCCCTTCAGCCAAACTCATCTTTATTAAATTACTAAGTGAAATTGAAATAGAAAATTAGCCTCATCTTCCCCATCCTACTTTATTTATTCCGCTGTTTAGGCTGCGAAATATCATGATTTCCTGTTCAATTACTTTCTCTTTTCCACCCCACCTTAAATTTAAATCAACTCGAGCATTTTCTCGCCTGCAAAACAAAATTCTGTTCATCAACTCCATATTACATTTTCCCAATATTTATAAAGCTGTTTAAAGCAAATTGAGTGTCTTTAATCAAGAAAGCATTTGAGGGATGAGGAGACAAGTATTTAGTTCTCCCAAGCCTCAGATTATTTTTGATCCATCAATTTTAAATTATAAAGCCTCTCAATTCCCTTCTCATCTGCCCGCAGCATAAGCACAGCCAAATATTTTAAAGTTGAAAGGGTTGACAAATGACAAATCTGGATCTGACCCTTTCTCTCCATTTCCATTTCATCCCCAATTTATTTACTCGCTTTTTTAGACTTTTGCTTTGTCACCAACGAAGCCGACAGGATCAACCCTTACTCTCTTTATATCTTCCTACTTGAGGCCCAAATTGTTCAAAATCCCATCCAAATTTGTCCCATTGGCCCTCTTCCATTCATCATCCGTCTGTGACCAAAGCTCTTATGTAAACAGCCCCAATGAAGCGTTAATAAGTCCAGGAAAGTAAACTATTTCCCATTCTTCTTCAATACGTCTTTGTCCAAAGGACCCAACCCAGACTGAATCCTTCTTTTCATGAGCAATGACAAAATAAACTAAAATAAACTGATTTAACTCAAGATAAATAGCAAAATTATACCTTACAAATAAGGTGAATAATAGATGTGATGAGATTCTCCAGGAAAATATTAGGCGTGGTGGACTAATACTAATACATACATACATTACATACATCCCTTTCATGATTTACAATTTGATGAGCCAAGAACCATTTGCAACAGAAAAATGACTTAAAGATGCTTCCAATTTATTAAATTATAGCAAGATGCTGTTTGTGGATGCAAGCAAACGAAAAGTAAAAGTGCATTCAATTTTTTCGCCAATCGCCATCCTTGTTATTGAGACAGTTTGGTCTGAATAATGCAAAGCCAATTCTTTGATGTGCTATTTTTCTAAATTGTTTGTCCCCACCTGAGACTTTAGGAATGTAAAAGGGCAAATTTAGAATTCTGTTTCATCTCTCTTCAGTCTTGTTATTTGTAATGTCTTTGAAAAGAAAAAGACATTGAGTGTGTTTAAAAATTTGAAATTCAGATGACATCAAGTTTCACGCACGGACTACTTTAAAACAGAGGGGACAACGGCAGGCAAGGTTGGATTAGATTGGCATCTATTTCCATCATCGACTCTGCTGCCTTTAGCTCACAGTTACGGATCATTATGCTCTCTTTTTAACGTATTTTCAATCTATACTCTGTTGGAGTGATGTGTAAAATTGGAATTGAAATTCAAAGATCAAAGGAGAGGAAGAGCAGGGGTTGGCAGTGATAGCGAAACAGTTTTTGTTTGTCAATGTCTCTCAAGTATATTAGCAAACAAAGAGCACCTAGCTCTTTGACAAATTGGTATGAATCATGTTCCAAAAATTTAATTCTCATATAATTATCATTGTCTTTGTACATAAAACGTGTGTAATATCCTGGCAAATAACTAACCATCTTTATTACAATTCTTCTTGTGTTGTCAGTTTGATTATTAAAAGGAGGCTGTAAATGAAGTTGAAAATTTCAACTTGAAATGAGCAGGAAATTAAATAGCCTCGGAGAAAATAATAAATCTATTTATATTGCAAGATCGTTGAGAGCAAACTGAAGACTTTTTATTTGCTGGAGTTTGATTTTAAACTACAAATGTTTGCTTAGGTCAAAATTCAGGAAAGAGGCAATACAGGAAGAAATTCAAAACACTTGAAAATTTCCAACAAGGGAACAGTTTAAGGATTTATTTTTTGGTGTCGTTTACAAAGTAGCCTTATATTCAAGTTGGGCATAGTAAAGATAAAATGAGACACATTGTATGTAGTCCAACAACCCTTTGAGGATTTAAAGTGTGTCCCAAGTCATAACATTAGAGGCCTAAATGGGTCATAATGCTCCATCTTCAATCTCCGTTTTCTTTGTTGGTCCAACATTTCGTTGGCATATTTTATCCAAGCTTCCCATAATGTTTTACGAGTACGTGTATCACCATAAAATAGATTCAAAGCACATTTCTTGCACCTCACAACATGTCCTTTCTCACAGGAAGAAGAATACCAAACAACCAGTCAGTCCACTAGACCAGAAATATTTAAACCCGATCCACTCCACAACCACTGCGACATTTTCCATATTTGTATGTACATACTCCTTTGTGTTCTAGAAAGACGGATGAAAAAAATGAGAGCATCTATACTTTGGTAAAACAAGACGAAGGCCTTTTTTACACAACATGCTAATAGTATAAATAACTTGAGGCAATGCAATGTAACTTGAAATTTGTCATCCTCTGTCATTCTTCTTCACAGACTTTTTCCGCTCAGCTTTATTTACAAATTGAAAGCCTTAAGTGATCCAGGTTTTCTTCTTTCATCTTCTGATTGTCAACCAATACCACACCGCCCCTTAAAAACCTCTTAAGTATCTCCTTTTAACAGGGAAGTAAGATTGCAGAGGATAAAAGACGAGAAAATGCTTCACAATGAAAGTTAGACATAAACAAGGAGCATTGTTGAAATTATTAATATCCAATAACATACATCAATAATCTCGCGAGACAAATCATTTGCTCTGAGCAAATTTTTGTCTTTTCAAGTGGCATTTGTTCCAAATCCAAGTGCTTACGTTGCATTTTTCAAAGACGAGTGACAAAACAGAGCGAGTGACATTGGTTGATAATTGATTTACCTAAGAACTTAAGCCCACTTGAGATAAAGGGTCTCCTTTTCTTTAAGACATGTTGTCTTCCGCTTTTTTTTACATTATGGACATTTAATTGCTTTGTAAGTAAATGTCCTCAAATACAGATTAAGAATGTAATGTAATGGCTATAACTGATTGGGTATCGAATTCCATGTAAGTTTTCATATCAATGAGATTTTTTTAAATTCAAACAAAACACCGACATCCGGCATTTCTTTGTTGAAACAATATGGACTAAAATTCCTTTAAATTTCTAGTCCAATGAATATCACGACACGCCATTGATTTCAACCTTGTCTCTTGTCATATTTCTCAGAAATTTTGTTAATGGTTAAACATTTATTTTGAGAGAAAACTAATTATAAAAATCAACCGGAAATTCTTGGTAAAGAAGATTATGCAATGTATTATTTTTTGTCATTTGCTGCATTTTACAAAATAAATTGGCAACAATTAATTATCACAAGCTTAACTTATCTAAATATGTAAGAAACCAAAAATGTCTCATGATTGTCCTAATTCAATGTACAGTTTATCATTCCTTATCTTTAACAAAGTACATCATCAACATTAAATTAAAGCTACACAACAAAACAAGTCTGGTCTGGAAAACCAACACGCAGACTTTGAAACTTCCAGGTCTTACAAATCCAAATTCTTTTCTGGTTTATTGTATGAACCCCATCATTATCATTTTTAATACAAGAAAATAACAAGCACACGAAAGTGAAAGACACACACGAATCAAGAAAAGAGATGGAGATAAATTGACGAATAAATGATCCCAATTTTCCCCCATTTAAAAAACAAATCAAACAAAAGCAACAACTGCCAAGTATTCAATACCAATTTACTTATCTATAAAAAGTGGAGAAATTATAAAAACCAACAAACCAACAAAACATCACACTATTAAATCAAACAATGAAAAATGTGTTTTGATGTACATGCTAACAACTTTTCCATTTATAATTTCGTTTATTGATAAAACAAAAAAAATAATAACAATGCAATGAGTGATGGAAAAGATGTCGAAAAGGTTTTCAATTATTCAATTTGATTTTTTCTTATCACAGAAAACAGGAGAAAGCAAGCTGTTGCTTGAATAAGTAAATAATCTATAATAAAAATAAAAAGACACTGAATATTTTGTTTAGAATAAAAATTTAAACGAGCAAACTTATTTATATTTTAGATGAAAATAATCAAAGCTAATTAGCTTAATTTAAAATTGTATTAGTGTATGTTGTCGGAAACTTATTTAAAGCACAAGACTCGCATTTAAGCAAATAAATTGCTATAAAAGTCAAAAGTGGGAAGAGTTGAAGGCTTGGCTTACAAAACAATCTAACCTATTAGAGTATGCAAAGAATTAAAAAAATCCTTTAATAATCAAACTCGCTTTTCCAACGGATTTGAGCGTTAATAAGACAGACATTCAAATACAAATACTGGTTGTAAATTTTAAAAACATCCTAATCAACTGTGGATCTAAAACCGCAACTTCCTGCCAGTGTGCAACATGCCACTGCCACTGCCAAAGCTAATTAGATCGTGATATCAACTTCTTATCCAGATAACGCAATAAACAAAACATATGCTGCTTATACATATTTTGAGACCTTAATTTCTTGACCATGAAATATGTAAAATTGCGGTTGCTAAAACTTTCGTGGCTCAGGAAATGTAGATAAATTGAGCCCCTCCGACCTAATTAAGAGATATATAAAACAAAAGAATAGGATGGACATGTGTGCGGAAGAAAGCAAAAAATAGTTGAAGGAATTTGAAAAAATAGTTTACTTTATGACTTGCAGTAAAGAAAGCCACATTGCATTCACGAATTTCCCATAACTTAACAAGAGGGCATATTAAAATTCACATTTTTTGACAATGGATTAATTGCATCCTCATTTATTCAACTAAATCAAATATAATGTTAGTTTTCTCTCCAAAAATTTATCTATTTTTGATTTAATTCCCATTAAATTATAAACTTCGTGACTTTTTGCAATTGCAATGGAAAAGTTAAGCTGATTTTAATCAAGTTGATCTCCCTCAGCTCAGAATTCAGATCTAAATCTTAAGAAGGTATCGATTTCATTTGAATTCAAATTTGAAATTTAAAGCCTTGCTCATCAATAGAGCCGCATCCTCCTCATACAATTTTCATTATCAATATTTATTGATCATGGCATGACCACCCACTAGCCCTTCATTTAAAATGTTCCATCCCAATGAAATAATGATGGTGTGTGATGTGGATACAAGCACAAAATAAAAATGACTTTCTTGATTTGACGGGTCCTTGTCCTGTTCCTTTTATATTTCCTCCTTTTATTCATCTTTTACAATGACATAATAGCACAATTGTAAAAAAATCTTGGAGGGCAGTCCGTTGGTCACTTCAATTCAATAGAAAATGAAAACGAAGCTTTAGACATGTAAAGCAATCAATAAAGAAATATTATACACTTGCATTTGGAGTCAATAACCAAATTTAAATTAGAAGGTGATATAATATGTTGATCGCATAAATAATTATTTCATAGCTTAATATTTGGCCATGCTTTGAGCATGTATAGTCTCGAGTTGCCTCTAAGCCTACTTTAGGCCATTGTCCAGTAAAAGTACAAATATTTATGAAGTGCATAATAAAGTATGAGAAAAAGAAATAACTTTTACTCTGCAGACCACCTGTGTGATGAGAATTTGCCGTCATCATTCTCCTTTATTCCCAACCACATGGTTCAACACCATTCCATCGCTTTTTAAATACCTGCCACCATGCAGACATAACAATAAATATTCAATTTCTTCAACTCCATGATGAGTCTATGGCCCTGCTACCTGCCTCCTCCTATTAAAATTAGTCTACTTTATCATTTCAAATGTTGAATGTCCAGTTTAATTTGTGAATATCATTTGTTACATTGAACTGGAGAGGATGAGTCTCAACTTGGGATTTGATACCTGCAACT
Organism: Proisotoma minuta; assembly: GCA_034698145.1. Classification (NCBI taxonomy): domain Eukaryota; kingdom Metazoa; phylum Arthropoda; class Collembola; order Entomobryomorpha; family Isotomidae; genus Proisotoma; species Proisotoma minuta. The sequence continues at coordinate 15,398 of JAQIXN010001166.1, read as the reverse complement.
TTGTTTTAAATTCTGAATAATTTTTCAAGCCAATTTTATTTCTAATATAATGTAATAAAAACAATTGACGTCGGTTTTCAAATTTTAGAAACGATTGGAATTTCCATTTTAAATATTTCATAATGCACATTGGTCATGTTTGGATATTGGAATTAAATTGGTAAATTGACAGCCTTCGAATTTCTTCCGTCCTATCCTGCCAAACCCTTACGCCGACTTAAAAAACACAACCATGCACTTCTCTCATCTTTGATTCGGATTGCATAATTTAAATTTATTCACTCACACCCAAAGACTAGGGATCTCATCTCCATCCAATACATAAACATATTGGTGAACTTGATGCACAAAAAACTGCAGGGTCAAGTTAATCCTCATGAATCTTCATCTTATTTAACAAAACGCAATTTCATTTCAGATTAAAGGCAAAAGCCGAGGGAGTTTCAGAAGACAATCGTTGAAATCAAATAATCATTGAGAACAGTATGAATATATGATAAGTAAGCCACCAAGCAAATTTACCATGATAATCCTTACATACAATGAATGATATTATCACACCAAAGAAATTCCGAGGTGTCAAAATGATGAGCTTTATAAAGAATGCATCGCTAATCGACTGGAACTTTAAATCTTTCAATGAGCTGACTCTTGTCTTGTCCGTCGGTGTGAGTAAAAGAATTATTTCAATTTCACATCTGATTACAAGCACAAAGAAATTATTTATGAAGTAGTGTTTCACATTATGAATATGGATGATATGTGAAATAGAGATCAAAATGATTTAATTCTTTCCCCATATTATTTTCAGGGGACATTCATCATCGGCCCTCAAGTCTCCATCAAATCTCACCTGCCCACCAAGCTCATCATTTATCATTTAATATTTAGTGAAACAATGCTCAGATGTATCAACTGGAATAAACGATTTATTATGTTGATTACACGCATAAGGCAACAGCAAGACGAAATCTTTGTTTCAAAACTCCAGGAGGATGTTGTTCGCTTAAGGTGTTGATGCCGTCAGTTGATTGATTAAATGGTCGGGCAAGGCCAACTATCCAAAGGGTTGAGAAGTTTTTTTTAGTTTCCGTACTTTTGTGTTTATTTCATTGAAAATTTTAAATATCTGTTGAATTTTGCCATTTGGTTATGATGCTGATGTGGCATTTCTTGGTGGCTAAGAAAAAAACAACAATTGGAAGATAAAGATCATGATAATTTCGATTCCATTTCTAATTTTATTGTTCCTACTTCCTCGCAACGAGATGATGGGATGGGACAAGATGAGAGGAGCTAGCTCCCTGGTTGGTAACACAACAGCAAATGTTCAATCATAAGGTTACACCTGTGTCACGACTCAACACTCGGCCAATCTTGGAAAACTAAATTCAAACCCAAGCTTTTTTCAACACGAACTTGATCACACTGCACCATCAATTTCATTTTATTAAAGTAACTAAAGTGGGAATAAAACAACAGACTTGATTTGAAAGATTGGTTACTCAAGATTGTCTGTATATTTTTGATGGATTGGAGATTGAATGATGGACCAAGCTGATATTAGTAGGGAGAGAAAGCAATTATAAGCAATGGGGCAATTCAAGAACATGGATTTTATGTGGGCAACTTGGCAAATTATTTGCAAGCATAAGCTATTCAATTTATAAGCTAAATGGAATCCATTAATATAAAATTTTATGTGCATAATAAATTGGTTAAGCCCATAAAAATAAAATGTTTATTTTAATGTTGTTTTGCTGTTGTCGGGAAGAAAATGAAAATCTGAGACTTGGAAAGTCTAAATTTCTAAATCATAAATCCATACTCGTTAGTATTCTAAACATAAGGGAATTTTATTCTCAAGCTTATTTAACAGCGTGACACGAAAATGAATTGCAATGCAATGCATTAGAATATGTAAAGTAAAAGAATTCAATGGATGGATGGAACCCAATCATCAACTCATGGAGGGTGCTAATTCAGTTCAAAAGTTATTGCCACACAAAATATTTTATTCTTCGACTTAACAGCTCATTACTTCCATATTTCACACTTTTAATCCTCTTTCACCAGATAGATGATTAATTAACTTACTCCTTCAAACCCAATCGAAAAGTCATGGCTCATCTCATCTCATAAAGAGTAATCTTGGTAAAAATCGACACTCTTGGAAGAGAAGGGTTCGAGATGATGAGGATGGGATGATATGGTCGGTTGGGAGATCAAATGAATTAGGGCCGACATACCAAAGACTCAATATTATAATCCAATCTCATCCAGTTCGACATTCCACAACTTTTATAAAACCTGAAGTTCAAATTAACATTCCACATTCTCAGAGATGAAGATTCTGTTTGATGTTTTACAACAAATTTAGCACGATTTAGTAATAAGCTTCGAAATAAAGTAGCCATAGTTCATATCATACCTAATACCCATTTAATCAAAAGTGTGCATATACTTTGAATATTTATTATATGCAGGTAAATTTTACATAAATATATTTCCAGCTTGAGAATAAGCATAAAATTCAATCTTGGATAGAAATGAATTTTCAACTCATCAATTGGATGACTTATGACCTTCACACATTCAATTCAATATCCTAAATCAATTTCAAGTTTAAACGGCATGACGAATGTAAATGATGACTGACCATATCCCCATTGGAATATCAACCACACCCACGATTACCAAAAATGATGCGTTATAAAAGACTTAACAATCTAGACAACAAATGTTTCTTTTATTGCCAATTGACTAGCTGTTAAGTGTCTTGAGAATTATGTATCGATTATTCGAATAAGCAATTTAAATTTTCATTTTAAGTATGTTTGTGAATATGTTTATAGCTCTTTCCTTATCCGTGAGATTGTTAATTTTATTTTGTCAGCAAATACTTGAGATATACACAATGTTTCTTTTTTTGCAGACTTTCTCAAGACTGTTTGGCATTTATGAATAGAAAATCATCTCATCTATGTACTTTACCAGAAATGACATATTCCAGTAGTTTCCCAGCTATATTTGGAAACCAATATTCATTTTTGGATGGAATGTGAAATGAAGAAAACGTGATTAAAGAAATGAGTTTGGGCTTTCCGATCAAATAAAGAACTTTAATATTTTCCAGATGACAATATTTTATGCGGGTGTCATAGCCCTGTGCTATTCACACCTTAAGTATGTTTTGTCAGCAGGTAACCTGCTCCTAAGGAGTCCCAAGTAATAAAGCTTTAAATGTTACATGCAGGTAGATATGTGCATGATATTAAAGTATCAAAGGAATGAAAGAAATGCGGCCGATTTTTTATCATAAAATAAAAATATCTCGGATCTGAATGCACCTCGATCCCAGATAATTTTGAAGGATCTTGCTTGCGCCCACAAACAACAATGGAGAAGAATGAAATACATTCACAATCACACTTAAAAGTTTTGACTTTGCTCCCTCCCGTGCGAGATCAAAGTTTAAAGGTTTAAAATTTTAAAAATTTAAACCCTTACATATGAAAATCTTATTTTGAGGGACCTGTGGAGAGCTAATCTGGGAAAATTATTGTAAGAAACTTTATTTTAGCAGAGTCAGCATCAGTGTGAAATTTTATCTGGAACCTTTTTGTGTGTAATCTGTAAAATTTTCTAACTAGCACCTTTTATTCGTCACCACAAGATACCTTAAATTAAGCTTGGGAAAGTGAAATTCTGAAAAGGGTTCTGAAAATATATATTTTAAAAAGTTGTCACAACTTGCCTCTTTTGTTGGCTGAACAGAAACTATGATTGAGATGCAAGATTAAAGAGAGATAGCTAGAAAATTTAAAGTTATATGCAGAAAATACCATTTTTGTAAACCTGCATGTGCATTATGACACATTGCATACGAGTTTTCAATAATTTATTGTCAATATTTTTAATTTGTCAAACAAATAATGATTTTATAAGTATACTACTTCTTTGATATTAGATGTTACTAAATTATTTTTTTTTCGGTTCATTTCCTTTTCCCATGGTCATCACGTCAGATATTTGACTTGTTGCTATTTCATTGCGCAACACTTTAGTACTCAAAGGGTTCCTTTTTTACCTGCCTCATGATGTGTGGTTTGGTGTGGGTCCAACAATAAAACGTAAACAAACTCTGATACAATTACAGATAAAACTTAAAAGTCAGCATGAAAACGTTCATAAAATTTGAAACTTTGAAGCCAAGATCCTTCAAAGCTTTGCTACTGCTCGTATTTTACTCTGGATTTCAAGTGAAAGACGTTTATTACAAGAAAAGGAAAGAGCAGAAGCTTCAATCTTCAAATCTTTATGTTCTGCGTTGTAAAAAAAGAAGAAAGAAGTAGAATCCAATCCAAGAAATTGCTTCTTTGTAACACAAACATCAAATTTAATACAAGTATAAGAAGGCAACACAACACAAAGGTAAAAGATGAAAGTCAACAGTAGCACTGCAAATTCAAATTTTGAATTCAATTCAATTCACTTGCTATTCATATATTATGCTGCATCAAACAGCGTCAATGCCACTAGCAAACGTCAAATCAAATGTCACCTTTTATTGATTTTGATTTCTACCTGTGAAAGGGACAGATATTTGCATAAGAATCCTTCCATTGTCTGTCTTGTTTCACTTGCTGATTCTTCTTTTGTGGTGTTATGTAATGTCATAATAATTTGTAATTTCTTATTTATACTTTTAAATGAGACTTTAATTTATAACTTGCACATTCTCTAGGCACAATTTGCAATTCTTGTAATTTATAACTTGCACATTCTCTAGGCACAATTTGCAATTCTTGTATTGCAGTAGCTGAAGCTGACATGAGCTCTTAAATTGTACATAATAATAATATACATAATATGTAATAAAGACAATGAAAAGGTGCAAAAAATCAAATAACTTTGGTTAACCTCAGAATTTCTCCAAGCAAATTCTAACCCTACATAATGCATGTAAATTAAAATATAATGTTCGGATTTGTGGCGTGGCTGATTTAATAATTCTGATATGATAACTGACATTCAATCTATAATTTAAGGAGTGCAATGTTTAGAATGCCCAAGACCTCCTGGTGACTGCTTGCCTGTCTTTCTGTGGTCTGCTCTATTGTAAGTGTCATTGTCAGCTTCAAACTGGGCTAGAATTTCATTTTGCATTTGATCCCGTGACATTCTTGCAGTAGCCCTGTCTTTTCAGTCGACCAGAAGATATGAAACAAGACAAAATACGACAATAAAAATAATAAATGAGCTTCTTCTCGTAAAATAGATCCAACAGATTCTGCTAACCACTGTTACAATTGAGGCGTAAGTAAACCAGTTTATCTATATTTCAGAGGACAGTTGGCTAGTAGTTTGCTTTACAGTTTGTATTTGTAGTGCGGATCAATTTGCATTCTCCGCATATCTAAAGTTATGATCAGCAAACACAAACTAAGCCCTGATTAATTTAGCGCTGTAGTAAGTAGTAATAAATAAATATGCTGCCGCATGTAATGTAAATTGTACCGGGAGCAGGCTGCACCCATCAAATTTGAAACAAAGGTCATCTTCCTTCCTCCTTTTGAGTAATTATGATTCTAAACAAATAATCAATAAGTGCCATCATCATCTAATCTTAAATGACTTGCAGAAAATTACTTGAGCTCATAAATACTTACATTCAGATGATGCGGTGACCCTTGATTAACATTTAACTAACTGACTAATTGCATTTATAAATTGCACTAAAAGTAATGTTGACAAAAATGACGGATTGGTCACTTAAAAAGTCATGAAAAGCTAGTCAAGTGGAAGGTGCTATAATCCAACGTAATCCTCTTACAAAAAGCTTTATCTCATCTTTTTTATCCAAGAATGGAATTTACACTTCAACTAGGAATCATGAAATCCTTAAAGCCATCCAAATTGACGAATTTCATCTCTCAATCATTCAATACCCACTTATGTATCTTATGTCCATATGCATATAAACTAAATTGCGGCTAATCTGTGACAAAATCATTCAACTGCTGCTGATGTTTAAAATTTCAAACAATTGAACTCAATCAAATAAGTTAGTTGTTACAGCCCAACATTAAACGGGCGAGGAGAAGTAAAATGTTTAAACTTTTCATGATTTGATCAGCAAAATCCCAGCTTAACTATAGTTTAATTTCAATATTCAAATTTGAAATCTTTATTCTTGTCCATGAAGCTGAAGAGAGTCGAGTGAGATTATCACGAAAATCTCTCACTTCTTGGCTTCAACTTTTGAATATCAACATTACACATCGTATCTCAACAATCGAAGGGAATTCAGCTCCAACAATGGAACCTCCTTGTTCCTGGACAATAGAAATACAATAGAAATCTTCTACCGCCAGCCTCCAGACAAGACTCGGCTGACAAGGAGGTACTTATAAGTCAACTGCTGTATGAAGTGATGTCAGTCTGTCACTTTTGTCTGTCTCCTTTGGGCTCTGGAGAGTAGAGAAACCTTTCAAAGAAGGAAGGGGGTGGGGCACATTTATATGGATGGAAAGTTTGCATACCTTAAAAAAATTGGCCTATTGACCCTTGAAAAGTATATGCAACATTTTTAAACTTTGTGAACATGCACGCAGTGCAAATATATTGCACACATGTCAAAGCTGCAGAGAGTTATTGCTTTTATGACTAATATGGGTCGTTTGTTAATTTGCAACAGTTCATAAATCACCAAATGTCTAAAAGCTTATTAGCTGTCGAAAGGAAAGAGTCTGAACCAAGTTTGTAAATCAGATCGCAATCACGGACCTCGTGATACTTTTCTAATAACCTTCCCCACAAATGAACTTTTGGTGGCTCGTATTTCTTCCAGGAGTCAAAATCTACTTAATTTCCTTATAAATCAATCAAATCTTGTCACCCTTACTTTTGCAAGAAGAAACAAATAGAAAATTGCAAAGAAAGCTTTCCCCTCTAGAAATACATAGTTGGGCAATATTCCTGAAATATATACAAGCACATATATAATTATGTGCTACTCAAATGTCACGCTGCCTTCTCGTTAAGAGTTGAAATAAATTGTTCAATTCATCATAAACTTAATTTCCAGCAACATACAAATTTACTTTGGACGGAACATGGAATAATAGAAAATTAAGTGTCATTTGCCATACTAAATGTAGTACAAGGAATTGCGTAAACGGAGTAAATATTAATGGTGCCTGAAGGTATGGCAAAACAGGAAATCCTTAAATTATAGACCACCCTCAACCATCATTTATCTGCCACCAAATTCTGGATTGAATGCCCTTGTTTTCAAGCTCCATTTGTCATTGTTTTGTAAAATTCATTTACTTCTTGGAAATGTCTTTAACAAGATTTTTTGCGGTGGTCAAGTTATAAGCATGGACATAAAAATAAGAATTAGCAATTTGCAACAATTCGCTTTCAATGAAGATTCGTAAATTGGTGTTGTAACGATCAGAGATATACGCATTTCCTGCCATGCTCCACTTATTATTATTACGTCTCCATTACTCTGTACTTTATTAATATGACTTTTCCTTTCTTCTTTGAACAATTTACTCCTTGTTACAAAATGAGTAGCAACTGTGTGCCACCATTAATATTTAACCCATAATTACCTTTGGAAATAATACCTTTTATTTCTACTTTCAATCACTCCATTGTTATCATTTCTCATGTCTAGCTCAAGTAGTAAAAAGAATTCAATGTTTTTAAAAAATAAATAAATGCCATTTCATTTCTAAATTCCGGGTTCTTAAACTTTTGGACGAAACGTCTAATTTTAAGCATTAGAATTACAATTCTCATATATTTAAAAAGTATTAATTAACTAGTAAAACATCATATAGAACATTTAATGACATAATTGGTTTACAATATTTTACCCTCTTATTTCTACAATTTTCCATAAAAAATTAGTCCAATTGTACAAATCCAAAAAAGGGTTAAACCATATGAAGAAATTCAATTATCTTTCAAATTATGAGGACTATTAAATTAGTTCTTTTTAAATTTTCAAGTATATAAAAGCACGCTACAATTTAATATGCCCTCGGAAGAAATGTTGACTTTGAGTGACTATGAAATTATAAAAGTCATTCGTTTAATTAGGACAAGAAAAGCGTTCGGTATGAAAAAAAATCAAAGTAAAGGTAACGCTATCCGTAGCCGATCTGTCATCAAATTACAGGGATGTTACATATATAAAACCATATGGCAAAGCTGAGGAAAAAATTGTGTTAGGGCTAACTAATAAATCTACAATTCCAAATAACAAAGACAGAACCCGTTCCACAATATGTTCTGGGACTTGACACTTACAAATTACTTATTATCCTTCCGATAAGCAAATTCAAATCTTTCGTTTAATCTGGCTTATTTGTTGACAGCACCACGCTCTATCATTATCATCTAAGTGAATTTAAAGTAGACTTTGTTAAGATAAGAGGCAAGGCAGGAAATCAGAAGCCGACTTTTCCCAATTTGTACTAATTTAAATTGTTTCACATTTCTCAAGGTAAAGGATTCATTCATTTTCGTCTCCAATCTGTCAGTAAAGTGTCAACGGGTTTTTCATTGTTTGAAAAACAAAAAGATCGCATCGAGAGTCACGACAAACCAATAACCTTTTTGAAATTGAGACGAATTTATAAGTCACAGTTCACCTGTCATGAAATAATTCTGTGCTATGCTCCATATAAATTTAAAGATCCGAATTTCTGGTTTTTAAGCAAAGAAGTTAAATTATGATGTCGGCATCAATGTTGACATTTAATCCAACGATAAACCATTAATCTTTGTCACCTAAAAGCACTTAATATCCAGTCCGTTAATTTGGATGAAACGAGATAGCTTCGGTTCGGAAATTATTACCTTTTTACCTTAATTTTTGAGAAAATTGGTAACAAAATATTGCAATTAGCCAACATTTATTTTTAAACAAATTTAATGCTACTAAAAATACGAAGACGAAATTTAGACTGCAGAGAAGAATGAAACTGAAACTGATTTTTTATTATTGTTTTGTGCGTCATTTTTTGTTTTGTCTCTTCCTGACTGTCAAAATCACGTCGGCATACTTTCTGATAACAATAATATTATGTTAAGAAACATTTTCAATTTATATGATACTGAGCACGTACTTTTAAAGAATTCGGCAAGATTTTTTAGCCATTAACTGTCGAGGAGACAGGACGAAATCTTTTACACGAGTATAAACTCATTACAAAATTTCACGTCTTTGAAAAACTGTCATCAATCATGCAACTAACAAAACATACAAAGAATATTTGTCAACGTTTAAAATTTCAAAATTTCTGATCAAATGACAATCCTGACATAGATTGACTGTTAATGTTTATGCAGTTTCATAACGATATCATATATTTATGCACATGCTGTCCAAGTTTTTGCCAACTTTTGGAATTCATATTAATTAATCAAAATTAAAATAATTTTAATCATAAAATCTTGCATAAAAATGCAATTTCCCATAAAATTCCGTTTCTGAATATTCCCACTAACTGATTAAGGGAATATCCAGAAATAGAAATGAACAAATTACTTTTCCCCATTAATTAAACGACAAAAATACACTTGGTTAATAAATCTTAGAAAATGTTTAATTTAATGGGTGTCATTCAGCTCCATAAAAGGTTTGTGGGAAATAATTCTCTAATTGCAGGTTAATTGATTTCTAAATTATCTATTTCCATTCTATATAGGAATTTGCATACAAGTAGTTGGCAAATAGGGAGATGTTCGCCCTGCCCGACAATCAATGGACGGAAAACAAGGGAAATCTAATTATCGTAAGCATGCATTGAGACTTTGGCATAAACTAAGCCGACTAGAGGTTAAAAAGGTTACTTTTTCCATCATTACATTTTAGGTGTAACTAAAAGCCATAAATTACCTTCAATTGTCACCCATCTATTCTGGGAAAACTGGCTAAAACTAAAATCCGAAACATTACATTGAATTGTGATAGGTATACAGACTAATCATTAGCTGGCTTGTAATTGTTTAACTAAGATGAGTTTAGAATTCAAATTGGCACTTGAAGCAATCGTTACATTATGCAAATAGTGGAAAAGTAGTTTGAAGACACTTATAAACAACCACCTTGTTTAGATAAGACCTTGTTAGCCGGATAACGAGTCAACTCACAAACTAGATTTGTAATTTTTTAGTCCAAAGTAATGAATCTTCTTTGGCGACTTTGACTTTTTAATCCTTGACTAAAATTGCCAATACGAATCTTTAAAACAACCAAGATTTATCGTCTTATTTTTATGTAATGAGAAATAAACAAATTAATTAATTTTGGTTAAAATATATTAATTGAACTCTCTCAAGCTCAAAAATAATAGCAGCTCAAGTGAAAGCAAGATCAAATAATTATCTGGGCCTACAAAGAAAAATCTTTTAGTAATTTATAACTCTGTCATTTACTAATGAGGTCATAAACAAAAGAAAAGAGAAAACAAAAAGAGAAAGACAATTTTTCTCTAGCAGAAACTGGCCTAAGCTGTCTTTGGCTTAATCACAAGAGATTTTTGGTTAAAATAATTTAGAACTCTGCAACTTGTGGTAAAAAGAAAGCAGCCGGCTTGCAATATGATACATTAAGCTGATGTAATTAACTAAACATCATCCATCTTCCGAGTTGTGCTTTAGCTCAAGGGATTTTCCAAGTTTTATATTCTTGGAAGAAATGAGCAATATTTTGAAATTTTAGCGTGGTCGAGAATATAAAATAATAACAGCTTTTGGTCCGAGTACAACCTCGCCAATTAAATTTTTAAACAGTGACAGTAAGTTAGTGTCAGTTGAATGTGCTTTTGTAAATTATATGTTTGTTTTGCATTTTTATAAACATTTAATCTTGATGAGACTCTGCGTGAAGTTAATTGAAACAATTAAAAGTTTATACACCACACCACAACATGGATAATTATATACTGTGGAGATTTTGGGAGGAGGATGAAAACCTGTAAAAAGAAGAAACTTTCCAGTAATGGCATTGCCCTAAACAAAACATATTCAAGCAATTACTTTTAAAATGTTCGGGAATTATTTGAAATGATGCTATAAATTAAACTTTTGAAAATTTATGTTACGCAATATTTGCTTATGGTCAATTAAACAGAATTGTAATTTACTGATTGTGAAATATTGTCAAGTAATTAATAAAACAAGGTATCCATTACAAAGCCAACATTATGAATATAATCAAAGAGAGTCGTATGACAAAGGTTTACTGATTGTGAATAATCAAAGCATGCATCATTATTTTATTGAGTAACAAAAGACAAGAACAGAAAGGAGTGAATATGATGTATGAAGTGAAGGTAAGAGGACAGAGATGGTAAATTATTCAATATCACATTTCAAACACATTTGTCAAACTTTGAGCAAGATAAATTCATATTTCATAAGTCACAAAACAAAGTCTCAAATCAAACTATTGAGTATTGACAACATCACACAAATTGTTATTCAGATACAGATACAAACGAGTCAGTTGTCAAAGTTGGATTGTCTCAATGCTATCTGCATTTAACCTGTCATTTTAAAACAGAAAAAGAAAATTCATTGCCCTAAACAGACAAAACAAGTCAGAAAATAGAAAAATAATATTCATTTTTAATTTCCTTTTGTTACGGAAAATGTGGTTGCAGCCATTTGCGAAAAATAAATTACGCATTGGCTTCTTAAGTGGATTTTGGTCCCACCTGTCATATTTTTTCTTGGGAAAAGTCATCCAATTAAGTGAGTCTATAGACAATGCCAGAAAACGCCATTTTGATAAAGAGGTGAAATGATTAATACACAACAATAGAGGCAAACTTGAGTTGAACTCTCTTCACTCTCCACCCGAATGTAATCAAGAAGAAGAATATAGCCTTACGAATATATGCACTATTAACAATTAACGGCAACCGGCACAAAGCAACGGAATATGTACGGTAGTTCAAGATAGTTGAACCACTTTACTTTATTAGGTTTGGCAAACAAAAAGAAAATTAAAACAAACAACAATCAATCACCACGAAGCCCTTAATTGTGTTTTATATATGTACCTAAACTAAACAATCAAGAAAATTTAGGTATTTGATAATTATATATTGGAATTGGAACCAAATTTTGATTTCAATTTAGTAAAAAAAGCATGTCAAAATTTCTAGTGAGACAAAATAAATGACACGACACTCCTTGGTTCAATTGTCATGTTCAAAAGTTCTAAGTGGTGTAATATTTCAAATTTAAATTTTAAACCCATTTCTCACTTTTAAGTATCTATTTACATTTAATTTATTAATCCCCTACATAACGCAGACATGAAAATCTAGCTGAAATACTTGAAAATCGCATTAATTGAATATGAAGCTTGATTTGATGTCTTGGCGTAAATAAGAAACTAAAAAATTCCAATCCATTTCCATATTCTGAACTCTTGCCAAGACATTGCATTGCATTGGCTAGCTTTTGATATGATACTTGTCTGATTTCTGGCAGCACGTTTTGTGACATGAGAATGAAGAAGGAATTTAAGAATTTTGTATGAGTAAAACACGTTGTGATTTTTGATAAATATTTAAAATTTATTTAAGTGAAAGGAAAAATTTTGTTATCAAGAAAGAGCCAACCCGTGGAGATGTCTTGGTGGCTGTATCACTCATAATCAGCGGTGGACATGGACAGGGCAGACATCCCACCTCATTAACAAGCAAATAAAAAGTTGTGGGCTGAACAGTTTTCAGATTTCAGGGAAATGAAAGAAGGTCATATCGTACAAGGTATCAAGCCACACATCATGTTCGTGTCACCAGTGAAAATCCAAGCCGAGTCATAAAAGTAAGGACCACACCGTAATAAGACATTGAAACTGTTTAAATATACATTTATTTATGTTTTCTTACTAATATGGCAATAAATATTAAAGAAGAATTAAACTATTTTGCAGTTTTAAAAATATATCCAAGTAATTTATCTGAAATGGATCTGCTCGCATGTCACACAGTCAGCAAGCTTAACAGCAGTTATTATGTAAAACAATGACAATTCAGACATTTTACCACACAACAAAGCAGTTTAAAATAAATACATGCAAATGTCACGAGTCAAGTTACATCAACTAAGGACAAGAATTTTCTCATTTCAATATTTCTAAAAGTATGCATATCCACACTTTCATTGTCTTGCTACTGCAGTTAAACGATTTCCATAATGACTTTCTCTTTTGTCAGCTACTGCCATAATTAACTCCCAGCTTGTTTTGGAAGTCAATCTGTAAAATCAATGTTCCTTGTTTCTTTCACATCCTGGAAAATGAAAATGAGAGAGGCAATGGCAAACTAATATTCTGGCAAACCCTTCATTTGGGACAATTTGTCAAAAGTATAAATGACACACTGCCATGGTTTACACGCTTTATGAGCCGTGTCCTGATTGCTTCTTTCCTTCATCTCAAACGTTTTGTTCACCACCAACCGAGAGTTGTGCGGATTGTAACACTTTTTCATTCCAACATGAGCAAAACCTTTGTTCTACTTCATCAAATGTGTCTAACGCAAAGGAGAAAAATCGTTTTCTATATAATGTGTGGGGTAACTCAAGTCAACCACAGCCAATTTTTCTTTCTCTTTTATATCGCATTTACTGACTGCGCTAATAATGCTCTGGTGAAGGGAAATAAATTGGGTCTTGATACATAAACTTTCACTATAATAACTACTTTCAATTTCTCTTTGTCTGAATTTTATATACTGCTTGCTAGATAATTTCTATCTTATCATTTTCACATGCTATTACTGATTAGTCGCTATATTGCAAATTAAAAGGAATCGTAATGACTTAATGTTATGTACTTTATCTAATCATCCAAGGCAATTTTCGGTAGACGGCTAATAAACCCATGAAAATACTCAAACATACAAATTGTCCACATTCCGCTTTTTGTCCTACCTTTCAAACCTAATCCAAATTCATTACTTTTGGAAAGTTTGTTCAGTTGATTCCCCCAAAACTACGTAATCCAAATCCAACTGCGGAAAGCATGAACTCTGTACATTATCCAATTGCATTTTCCACTCATTGTTTTGAAGCAGGATATATATTTTATCTTTCCGTACCTATAATGGATAATATTTTTTCCAGGTTTGTTTGCGATATGAAATTGGAAATTGAAATGGGCAGAGTCTTAAAGTCACAAATCTTACCAAATATTTTTACTCAATTCCGTCGCATGTTTGTTTGTTTGGTTTTTGTGGCACATGTTTGTATGTGAAATATGATAACTTAAAGAGCCAAATAAATAAAAGAGAAAAATGGTCTCAAATTCTTACTCCAACATAAAAAAGTAAATCACAACATAAACGCAACAAAATATAACTGTACTTTCTCTATTAGCCTCACGAACTTGGATATTACCACTAATGCATGTCAACTAAACATTTTCTAGCCAAATTTTGTTGTCGTTGATAAAACGCGAGGACTTATCTGTAATGCTACATGTAAAAGATATATTATTTTGGAATTAGCCAACTCTGACATTTATAGATTAAGAATTAATCTTAGTTGAAGCCTTAGCTAAAGTAATTTTAACTTTGTACCTTGAAGGAAAAATCCTTTCAGATTTCATTACGTAATTTTGCTTTTTCCTGTATGATCCATTTAATCCCAAAAGTAAAAAATAAAACTTAAACCGTGTGAACAAAAAGTGACTAAATCAATCTCCAAATTCTTGGGTTATATATACTTAAAGGATTCTTCCTAATTGAAATATATGATCCAGGAATTTTCCATTTCATAGTCTCAAGTTCCCTACCAGATTAGTTTTCCATAATATTTTTTAAAGAAATGTGTACAATGCCAAGACCAGGTTTAATTTATATATGAAAAGCTCATCAAATTGCAAATAATTTTTTTAACAAAGCTGCTATTTATTAATGCTACTTTGTTATTGAAGTAAAGTGAAAACCAGGCATTAAAACAAAGTAATAGAAGGGACTGGGCTAATTGCTCCTCTTGATTTACCACCCATCAATTAGCTATATACTTTTTTCATGGCAGGGTGAAATAGTTGTATAGTGGCTTGTTCAAATGATTACATACAAGCCACTGGACTAAAATCTGTAAAATAAATTATGAATAGGTCAGACTGGTCTGACTGGACGAAGGCCCAATTCACAAATCACCTGCCCATTTTCAACAAAATATAGAGTTCGCCAGAAGACATAAAAGCTAGAAGGTAAAAGGCATTTTTCATCTGCAGACACTTTATTTTGTTTCTTGGTCAGTAGTTGTAACTAGGGATGTACATGTCATATTTGTCATGTCAATTTGTCATGTCAAAAATGTCAAAATGTCGTATTTGTCAGACATTT
>JAQIXN010001165.1:0-21902 GCA_034698145.1 Proisotoma minuta | reverse complement strand
GTTTGCGTTTTAAAACTTGCTAACGAACTTTAGATTTTGGAAAAATGGTGACAAGATTTCCAATTCAAGACAAAACAAAAATATTTTTAGCATAAAAACAGGATATTGATGGAATCAGCATTTTACTTGTACCATAGGGTTCTATTTCTTCTATTTTCACTACAGAGTTCTGTTACTTTTATTTTCTATTTCTTAAGCTATAAGTTCCAGTTGGTATTTTAAATTCATTTGGCGAAGATGTAGGTGTGGTTGGAGGACTTGGCGATGAAATATTTGGAGCTACAAGTTGCTCCGTGGAAAGATCTTCAAGGGTAAGAGATTTTCGAATTCCCAAACTAGCACCAACTATTGAGCTTGTCAGCTCCACATGACTACTCGATTTGCTCGACTTGCTCGCTAAATCACCCAGTTTTACATTTCCCAATGCATAATGGATTAGTCTCCTGGTCTTTCGGATTCGCTTCCTGATATTTTGCCCTTGAACCCCTTGTTCGCTATTTTCCAAATCAACAGGGGCATTTGTTTCAGTTGTATTTTCTGAGATCGGTTCCGTCTTGGGTTTAGTGTAAAGTGGTCTTCTCTTTCTGCATAATGCTAATCGTTTGCGTCTTCGATTTGCAAGAATAGAAGGAGGGATCCTGACTGGACGTTTCCTTTTGGAATGACGATCTGGTAATTCTGGTTTTTCTGGAGACGGAGTTTCTTCACTTTCTTCTTCTTGTTGTTCTTGTTCTTCTTCGTCTTCGTCTTCTTCGTCTTCTTCGCTGTTTTCGGCACCAGCTTGCAAATATTGTGCTGCTTTAGCAGCAGCTTTGGCTTCTCGTTTGGCTTTTCTAGCTGCTGATGCTTCTTTCTTTGATCTCTTCTTTTTCTTCTTTCTTTCATGTCTATGCTTCCTTTTGGAATGGGACCGAGATTTCTTTTTTGATTTTTCTTTAGCAGAGGCTTCTGAGACATACCAGTGTTCCGGTGTTACAAGACAGGTTAAACCATTGAAATATCTGAAAATATATATATTAAAAAATTAATGACTATAATAATGTATGTAAAAACAAAGCGTTGAATATATATAAATAATGTATATCTTACTCCAGTATGATGTTCATTTCCGAAACAATGTTTCTCATTTTGCTCATTGGGATTGTAGTCTTACTTAAAACTTCAGGCATTTTCACTAAACAATATAAACAAATTTTCAAATATTACTCTAAAAAATAAGAATAAAATACTTCTAAAATGCCACATACCAAATAGCCTTATCAAATGTTGGTATCCGTAGCATGCAGAAGGATGGGCAGCAGGATTAGTCTTCAATTCAGATTTTGGTAGTAATTCAAAAGAATTAAGTTCATCCATAAATTTGTTCAAATGCTGACAAGCCCATGGAAAGTCACATTCTCCAAGCAATTCACATCCCAATGGATTTCCATTTGGAAGCAACGGAGTTTTTAAAATTTCTACTACTTTATCACTGCTTGCAATGGGAGAACAATTTTTACTTGTACTTGCAACCGGCTCTAAAGAATCGGTCGAACTAGACAATTTAAACCAAAAAATGAACATTTGTTGAAACTTTGAACAATTAAATATATCGACAACTTTGTGACTTATTACCTCGTTGTGCTGGTGCTTGGACCAGCAACTGGTAAAACAGGTTCAATTATTTGTACATCGTCGTCTTCCTCAGTTTCCAAGTTTTGTTGTTCTTTGATTTGAGGTTCACTAGGCTCAGTTTTAATTTCAGTATCTTCAGAGACTTTTCTCTTTTTGGAGGGGATATCATCCGGAGGCTCTTTTTTAATTTTATCCAAAGGAATCATGGGAATGGGTTGTGTTGGTGGTATTATTATTATTGGAGGTGGGGGTGCAATATATGTCCTTCTTCTAGACGATGATCTTGACCTTCCTCTCCGATGCTGCTGCTGCTGCTGTTGTTGTTGTTGTATATCTTGTATCAGTTGCTGCCTTCTTGATAAACGGGGAACTTCAATTATTTTCCTGGGTGGCGGCGGAGGTGGAGGTGGCATATTGATTTTTATAACATTTTGAACAATAACTTCATCATCACTATCACTATCTTCTGGGGGTGGGGGTCTCATTTTGCGACTATTCTTTTGTTCAGGAGCTAAATTTTCTTTTTGAACAGGGGATGATTCTGAAGCTTTTCTCATTTCTTCAAATTGTCTAAAACATAACAAAACGAAAATTATTTTACTATAATTATTTTAATAATAAATTCCAAGCGTACTTTTTAAATTTTGAAGTAAATTTTCCACTCAAGAATTCCTTGAACTGACGATTTTCCGGCTTATAAAGAAGAATTTGAGGTAGAAGAAAATCAAACATAATTCGCACATCCTCTACAACTTTCTTTGTAAAATTTATCCGTTGAATGGTTTTAACTAATTCTTCATTGGCCATCTCATTTGCAGTTCTCGTTGTAACTCTTTTGGTAGCTGTCGCAAAAACTCGCCCGTGCTTTGATACTTGTTTTTTCTTTTCTTCTTCAACTTTCTCTTTGATTTTGTAAACTTTTTCAACGTATTCTTTACACTCTTCTTGCCCAATATGTCGAATATAAGTGAGAAGTAAATCCAGAACTGTCACGTCAACGGGCAAAACAACCAACTGATGAAAAAGCAACACATCATTTATATGTATAGTTTTTTCTTTTACAAATATACCAGTGCAAAATTTGAGCCTAACCTTATTCCTTTTACAAATACCGTGATGGTCATATTCCAAAACTTTCTTTACTTTTTCAGGAACGACAAGTTGCTCCGAAAATATCCACTTTTCTACTGGCCGGTTTTCACCATTCCCCTCCCCCTCTTCTTTTACTTTTGCTGGTTTTACATCTTCTTGTGAAACTTCATTGACTTTGTCACTTCTCTTTGATGTTTTGTCCCTGTGCTTATGCTTATGCCTGTGCTTCCTTTTTTTCTCTTCTTTGGCTTGGATTGCACGAAGTTTCTCTTTTAGCGTTTCCTTCTTCTTTTTCTTTCTCCTATACAAATAAATGTATTTAAATAATGTTGGGATCCTCAGTCACACTTCAGTCTTACAATTTTTCATTTGCAATTTGCTCGTCATATCTTTCCTTTTGCAGGGCTCGTGACTCGTCAGTTATGTTCAACACTTCCGACTCTTTTACGACCCTGTCCCACGTTGTCTTCCATCCCTGTTCATCATGCAATTAAAATCATAAGGTTGCAAGCTTGTATAAAATCATTTTCTTTGAGCAATTAGCAATTACCGAAAAGTGGACTTTGTATTCGTAGGCAAACAAGCCAGTTGTTTGGTCCTTTCTCTTGAGAACATCCAAAATCTGAAAAATAGCAATAACATTTATTTTAAAAAACTCTTTCCAAACGAATCAACTGATTTACCTTTGAATCGTAGAGGACTTGGGCCTTCTTCTTATCGGGCTCGAAGCAAAGGACTTTCTCCCCCGCCTTAAAACGGGATGGCTGTTGATGTGGCGGAGACGCCGGAGACAACTTGCTCGTCATTCTAACGATCCCAAAAACCCTCCATCCCCAATTAACAATTAACAATGGGGGATGTAACTAATATTCTGTTTGGCTTGTCGGTCTCTTCTTTGGACTTCTTTTGAGCCATAAGTTGGAAAACAACAAGATATATAACTTGTTATTTCCATGCCTCAAATCTCCCCTTGAGGGAAAATCCAGCTTTGAAAAACCCTTTTCCGATGGAAGGACTCGCAAGGTAAGATAACTCAGTGTTATCATTAAAACAGGCCTAAAAGTGACATTTGTATGAAAATAGAATCGGTGGTGGTCTGCCATCATCAAAGATATCGTCACCCTCTGCTCCAAAACGTTGCCAAAAGTGTCTGGACGTTGGTCACTGGACGTACGAATGTAAGGGGAAGCGCAAGACGTTGCTGAATGACAGTAGGACAAAGATCCTTAAACAGAGATTAGTTGAAGATGATAAGGGAGCCCTTAAAGTTGTTACTCCACCGTAAGTAGTAGTCCTTCAAATAACAATTAGCGAATATATTCAAATATATTGTGTTAATTAATAATGTTTTAAATTACAGGGAAATGGAGAAGGTGTTGAATCCGGACTCGAGCGACTCTGAATCTGATTCTGGCTCATCCACGTCCTCAGAAGAAGAGCGACGACGAAAGAGGAAGGAGCGACGAAAACGGCGAAAGGAGAAAAAGCTCAAAAAGAAGAGTAAAAAGATGGCAGACAAGAGACATGACAGCGACAGCAGTGACGAAGAAGTACATAAATAGTTGACTGACTTGTTAATATTTTTCTACATTAAATTATATGATTTTTTTTTATTAAATTACATTTTTCAAAAAATTTATTGCGCTTTTCGTGTACGAGTGGATTTATAAAATATCATCAGTTATCAATAATAATAGTAACACAGCACATTAAGACACACACAAAGTTGCATTGTTTCTAAACGTAATATAAATCAGATCATAAGTTTACAACTATATAGTTCTACTAATCTTATAGCTGACAAGAAATCCATTGTATAAAAGATAGCACGCTTGAAGAAAGAACTCAAAAAGAGCTTTGACTTTTGACAAACAAACGAGTTTGTTTGAACAAATATAATTCTGAAAGTAATGTAAGATATTTGTATAGAATATATATTATCATTTCTTAAAGTAAATTTGAATTGCGTTTTAAAATATATCGATAGATTGTTGCTTCATTTAGCGTCAGTTAAATATCAAAAAAATATATGCTTCAATAGCAAGCTCAAGTTGCAATTGATTGCAAATATCACTAGTATTTGACATCACAGCGACATTTCAAGTAATATTTTAACACAACCTTATTCTCACACTTATAGACACTCTTTTGACCAGGTCAATGGCAGGTACGTACATTTTTAACTGTTCAGTTTTATAATACCTATGTAACTTGCATACTTTTGAACCATTTTGCAAAGGGTAATAAAACTATAATTAATCTAGTGTACATCAAAAAATCGAGAATTTGTAAACCTATAGTCGATACTATGTTATCGATAGCAGGGAATCTAACTTGAATTTATAGACTGTCGAACTTCAAAATTACTCCTTTCTTACAAAAATTTTAATGCGCTTTGAATTGTCAATAATTATTTGCATAATGTATCTCAGTCTGTTCATTTACTATTTTGTCCTTGTTCGTCTTGTTGATTTCCCCTGTTGAATTCCTATGCGTGGGATATTTTCACCCACCATATTGCTCTTGCTTCGGTATGGAATCTTTGTCTTATTTGTCTTGCTCGCGTTGGCAATTCGAACTACAAAAGTTCCGATGCTGTCCCCTTCCATGAAGCTGTTGATATTTACAAGAAACATTAATGTTAATAAATAGTTTCGTTGTTTACAATAAATCTTCTTACGAGTAATGATTATCAAGCAAAAATTGACGGACAGCTGGGTTCAGTTTTGGAATGTTATTTACAGAATGACGCCCTTGGCCTGTGATTATATTCAAATGCACAGTTGCGTTTTTAGGCAAATGGTTAGCAACCCATGTTTTCCGGTTCTACATAAAATTATAAAATAAATTTCCAGCACTCAGTCATTAATATATTATTTTTTTTTTAAAAACATACCTGTAAAAAATTTACAAGAACTTCTCGTGCCTTGACCACAGATAAACCATGAAGGTCGATTTTATTGGGATTTCTGTTTCCTGATAAAAAAAAAGATCAAAATAAATTCATGTTTAAAACTCTAAAAAAACAATCAGTTACCTGCATTCAAACCCATCAAGGTGTAAAACCAATAATTATTCAAAGCAGCGTACATCTTTCTTTTAGACTCTCCAACCTGATATTATAAAATTCGACATTAATAAAAATTAATTTAATTAAGGCTAAGGGGTTAACAAAAAATCACAATTCTCACTTGTTTCATCAT
The DNA here is from genome assembly GCA_034698145.1 of Proisotoma minuta. Taxonomy (NCBI): domain Eukaryota; kingdom Metazoa; phylum Arthropoda; class Collembola; order Entomobryomorpha; family Isotomidae; genus Proisotoma; species Proisotoma minuta. The sequence goes on along the minus strand of JAQIXN010001165.1, from coordinate 15,993 downwards.
TAACGGATAGACTGATTTTTGAGTCTTGTGCTGAGAGGCTTTATTCATAGCATTGACATAAACCTCTCGAGTTTCATCCACCTTGTTTCTCCAGCTTGCTGCCGACTCCAAAAGTACTCTTTTCTCATGAGCCTGCAATTCGTAATTTTTATTATTTTTAATTTTCTTTTAATAATCCCTAATAGTTAATAAACAAATTAACTTACACTCATTTGTGCAACGACATCCGGCTCATAAGTCATTTCATCTCCGGACAAACTTAGTTTATGACTCACAGGATTCAACTCCTTTTGTTCGACCAATTCTTTGTATTTAGAAGGATAAACGGCCTTCAAGTTCTGCAAAGCTTGCTCCAAGTTTAAGTCGCTTTGGAGAAACACATCTTCAACTGTCTTGGGAGGAAGAGAAGGGAACAGTCGCCTGAGTTGACAAAATTTAATTCTCTCCGCCATGGTCAATTGCTTCCCCTTCAACTCAAAAAATTTCTGGAGCTCTTCACTCTGTTTGATTTCATAGACTTCATCCTTCTCATCCTGTTCCATAATTGATGGGAAATCTTCTTCGTCGTCGTCCAATAGACGTTCCATTCCCCTTATCCATATTTCTTCCTGCTCTGTTATCCCCACTGCTGCAGCTCCATTTAGGTTTAAATCATATCCAAGAGCAATTTCTTCATTTTCAATGGCAGCTCGCTCCATTTCCTGTCTCTCCCTCTTATCCAAATTGATATACAAATACCGAAACAAATCAAAGGCTGTGGCAGCCTCTGTAGTGATGGTCATGTCTTGAGTAGTCAACTGGTTTACATCAAAGCCTACTTCTGTGCCATACTTATCTACAAGCGTTTTCACAAAGAGCTGAGGCACTTTAATCTCAATTCCATTATTGTCATCTTCCAGCTCCAAATCGTGTTCCAAGCAGTCGTAGTAATCACCAAAGCAACTTTCTGAAGATTCGCTTTTCCATGAGCGACTTGAGCGTCGTCCTTCTTCAGTCTCTTCATTGTTGGCCTCCGTCTCCTTTTTCTGCGGTGTCGTTGGTTCAGACTCATTCTCAGATGAATTTTCCCCACTGGCAGTTCCGCTGTCGTGGCCACTCCCCATCCCTAATTTCAGCCCATAGCCTCCATCCAACAGATTATTAATTGTTAGGTCAAGGTCGTTGTCGCATTTCCCCAAAAGGTCAAGTAATCCCTCGGCAGTACAATTTGGAAATAGTGAAAGAAGAGTTTCTGAGTTTTGAGTAACTGACATAGTGACCCATAAATTTGTGAATCAATGATGAACGAATCTTAATCCCCCTCCCCCACGTCAATGTTTTAGGAAATTCTGAAAAGAATAAAAAAACAATTCATTAAAACAATTATAATAATACCTTATTACAATTTCAACAAAAAATACCTTGGGAAATTGAAAATTCAATGATAATGACAATTTTGCGTAGTTAGCTAAAAGAATTTCAGTTACGCAATGGAACAGTAATTAAGAGTTAGGAAAATGGATGATTTGAATACTTGAGATTTGAAAGTGAAAACTAAGAAAAGTTGATAGTGAGTGTTGGGTGTGATAGGGCTTATCTCCCCGATAGTGTGGGGCTTAAAAGTTAATGGGGGAGATAAGAACTTTAATGCCACTTACCACAGCGTAATCAGTATGAGGACGAGTGTCAGTGTCTGGGCTAATCAGGACTAATTTGCATTGACGATTGTTAGTGCATAGTTAATTGTAGTTTACTAGTTGACTGATGAGAGAAAAGTGGTCGTTGGGACTGTGAGCAAGCGAGGGATGGACTGAGCTTTTTCCTTATGTGCCCATGTGCTGCCAGACTCCAACTTTGTTCACCACCAGCCCTCAATGTTGTCCCTTTCATGACAAATGACGACCACAAAATTAGCATGCAAAAGTCTAAATAATCAAATGGGTTAAAGGGCCCTTATGAAGGGAATCTTATCCTCAATCCCAGATTTCCGCCATCTTGGAAAAAATGAAATCATGAGTCAGATGAAAACTGGCAATTTTTATGCATTATACAATTAAAATTAAAGCCTAAATGATGGACGCATAAAATAGAAACTCTTTCAGCGAATTGGTTTTTTATTTATTGATAAAGTTTTAAATGTATGCATTTGAATTTCAAATTTGAAACATGAAACAACGCAGAGCATAATGTTGCATTTTTCTAGATGAATTTGATTAGCCTTTTGAGAGTCTAGAGATTTTTGAAATGGCTCTTTCCAGTTTTTTCATGTACAATACAATTATTCAAAACTATTGCATCTTCAAAGCTTCGATCTGACAATTAAACAAAACTGCTTCAAGAGATTATAGAGAGTGAATTATTGCTATGCATAATGCACATTCAACATTCTTCAGATGAGCTATAAAATATAAACTGGTCATAAAAAGACAGCCGTTAAATGTCCAGCTCGGCGTCATTTGAACATTTATTAGTTTTTCACTCAAATGCTCATTCATTTCTCAAATTGCAAGAAAGTTTTAAAAAAATGCACAAGTCCAGATTTCAGTCTGAAATTCAGATTAGAAAAATTTCACAATGTAGACACAACATGATTTGACTATGTGAAAAAAAGAAGGGTAAAAAATTTCTGGCCATATTTATAAGAATATAATTATCTTATCAAATTTAATTGTTAGTTTGCCAATTTGGGCTGCCACGTACTTTCTTTAACCGACTTCCTACAAACCAACATTCCAAGAAGACAAACAAAACGGGCTCGAGTTTCGTCTCTTTCTTCCATCGACTACGGGGACCAAAGCAAAGGAGACGCTCCTTGGATTCCAAACCTTTCAATTATCATTTATGAACGTCCCTCCAATTTACAACAATGCTCAAGTAATTAATTAATATTAAACCCAATCCAATATTTCCGTCCATTAAATCATGTCATGCGTATCTACATAACCAATGAAACCAATTTGCAAATTTGTTTACCCTTCCCAGTATTTCTTATTTGTGAAAACTTGGCCTGATTGCAGGCCACATAAGCCCAATGCTAGTTATAGCTAATTAATTAAATACTGCCCAATAATTGTCAACGTGGCCAAGCCAAGCCGAGTCCGTTAGTTGGTCAGGTAGTCAAATGTCCGTGTCACTCTTGAAATGGCAGCCCTCCGACAAAGCCCTCTGACCTTTCACTCTGAAGCAGAACCAAGGCAAAGAAAAGTCCCAACACTTTAATACTTTCTTAAAAAAACATGTTTAAGAAAAAGTTCCCCTTTGTCAATTTCAGGGGTAATTCTTCTTTTAACAGTTCCATGCATTTTTCATGCTCCTTTTTCTTCATTTGTTCTTTTGCAGATGTAATTATCGGAAGTGGTCCTCCCCGACAGCGACAGAAGGTAGACCTTCGGGTGGTTCGGGATGGGAAGGGGGAGGCTCCATTCTATTCCGTTAGTTCCACTGGGGACCAAGGCCCGGCCCCAAAATTCGCGAAGCCCCCACCAGCCCCCGGATTCCCTTGGGAGGAAATCTCCATTGGACGCATCACCCTCACAGAAAAGACCACTTGGGCAGACTTGGAGAATATGATTACCAAAAATTTCAAGGTATATTTTATTTTATTTCTTGGCATACCGATTGCAAAACCATTCAATGGATGTTTTTTTTCCTTTTTAAAGAATTACATCAACGAGATTTTGACGTATGCACAACTTGGACTTTCTCCCGATTCAATTAGCAGCTATGAAATACCAAATGAGCTGTTGCGAGAATTTAAATCCAAAGACGGTCCCTCAAAGCCACGCCCAATTCACTATTTCAAGGATGAGTACTACAATATCATTCGGATTTATCTCAAGGGGGCTGCCCAACAGGGGGCAATTGATGCCCTCTCTTTCCAACTTCAAATTCCAAAGAATTTGTTGGCTAAACATATTGAACGGTTGGACGAAAGGGGACGTCTCGTATTCTGCGGCCCCCGTTTCGTCCACGCTCGACTGGAAATGAGATTTGTGGCCAAGAAACTTGGGGAATACATGTTGATCAGACGGACAAGGATGGAAGGACGAGTTGTGTCTGCAAAATCCCATTATCACGTCGCAATCTACAACGCAAAGGATATTGACGATAGAAGCACTTGTGGGTTGGCTGCTTTCATGGAGGATATCAAAGAACGATGTCGACTTGCCCGACTTTTTGGGAATTTTGACAAAAAGGTTGGCGATTTAAAGGAGGAGGAAGGACAAAATGATGGCAAAACAGAGGAAGAAGATGAACCAAAACCAGGACCAAGTCGAGATTGTAACAAAGAAAAGCCTTCCAAGTCCAAGAAAAACAAATCCTCCAATTCGTCATCCAACAATCAACAAGTTGGCGTCCCACCTCCATATGTCGTGGTGGTGGAAAATCTTCAATGTGTATCCCACAATTTGTGCGACATCATCAGAATTTTGCACGAGTTTCAGATGTCTTGCAAGGAGGTCAAATACTTTATCGGCACTTTTGTCAGACCGATTAGATCAAGACGTAAGCCAATTCATATATCTTTTCAGAAATTCATTAGACTATTAATTTGATCATGTTTTTAAATTCTATTAGCGATCAATGTCCAGTATGGAGTTTACTGAAGGGGAATATGGATTTCTACAATTTTATTCAGATGCAAAACAAATTACATAATCAGATAGGTTTTGTACATTTAATCACGAAGTTGACTTTCAGAAGAATTAGTAATAGTTGAAATATATATAAATAGGGTAAGACCATTTCTGGGAAATGATGCCAGACGAGTTTCCTGCTTTTATCAAATTCTTTTCAAGTATTTGGCTATAAAATTATTTCAGATTAGTCTAACTTTAACTTTAGTTTATGATTGTAAATAACTTTTAATTTCTGAGTTCTGATAAGTACAATAGTTAAATAATATTTGGTAGGGGCAAAGCATTTCAAAATAGTTTTTAGGCACCTTAAGTTAGCTTACAATTAATTTTTAACGAGTTGGCCTTCAGATATACGACAATTAATTTAAGTATTTAGTTACATAACATTAATAGCTGCAGTTAAATTTTCAACAATTGAGAGGACAAAAATCTTTGGATGAATTTGGCAAAATAATTGGCAAGCTTCTTTTTTAATTTAGTGTCCTGATTAATTATTACATTGCATATTTTAATTTTTGCTAGGATATTGATATAGGATAGAATGTTAGAATTCCATTGGCTTCATGACAATTAATCGGCTTTGAAATTAAGTTTTAAAAATTTGAGATAATTACTTGTAAATATTTGCATTTGGACTTGAATAAAATATAATTTGGCGTTTACATTGGTTGCAAAAATAGTACAGAAAATCTAGATTTTATATGTCTCATATTAATGAGATTCTCATATTCTCATTCTGTCTCAAAATCTCAATTTGAGAATGTTTTTGAGATTTTGAGGCAGGCTGAGATTTTCAACTTGTCCCATTTCCAATTGGAAAAGTAAACATTACATTGATTAGAATACTAATTACACTACTTTCTACAGATAACACCCGATAAGAAGATGGATAAGAGTTGTTTCCAAAATTTGCCAATTTTTGCATAATAGTATTGGATGGAATAAGCCCGGCTCATTCAAAGTGGCAGATTGGGAATCACAATTTGTGATCGCACGTGCCACAAAAATCTCCTTCAACTTCAACTTGTAATTCACAAATTGGTCATTCGTCAATTCCTCAAAATGTCGGGCGCAGGGACCAACGACCCAACTTTAGTGGACAATAGCCCAGTGGTCAAGTTTTTGTCCTTACTTAACGAATTTGTAACTCATTTACCACCTGCATATGCCATTGGCAAGTTGCCATTTTCTGATAAAGATCGACTGATTTATATGAACATTATTGGATGTAAGTGACAATTGATGTTGAAGGCTCATAAATAATATTTTCCTGTATTTTATTTCCAGCCGTCATGTATGGAAGAGACCAACAGCTCTTGAACATTGTTAAATCTGACGATCTTCTAGCCAAAAAGTTGTGGTATTTCATGATTGATAGTTGGAAACAAATATGCCCAAATTTTCTTTCGCTGATTGCACAAAATGTTTCCCATCCCACTCTAAAGGAAAAGATAGAATTGGTAACGGCAACTTTGGAAGCAGTCGTGAACTTTACGGCTGAAACGATGAACTGTATCTCGGCGGAAGATTACGTGTTACTCCTGGATGATGAACCACAGCCACAATCATCAGAATCAGAACCATGCACTGTCTTCCAAAAGATCCTTTACGAGGGGCTTTTCGACCAATTTGAGTTTGCAGGCTTGCTGTACTCCATTGTAGGAAACTTGACTACCAATCATGAAGTTTCCCAGCTCCTTGTCACCTCCCAACGTCTTAGCCTAAAAAAACTGGTGGATCGTACTCGAAATTATGATTATACTCATCCAAGATTTATTAATCTGATTAGTTTGATTACAAATCTTACTGTCGTCAGCTCAGTTGTTTGGTAAGTATATTTTTTCCTCCATAGATAGTATAATTTACTAATCTTTATCAAAATGTTTTTTAGCGAGTTGTTTAGTGAAGAATTGACCGAGCTACCACCGAACCACCAAGAAGATGAAAACCCAAGTGAAGAGGCATACGTTGAATATCTGATGCGGGCCATTAATAAAAATAGTCCAACCGAAGTTCGAATAGCCATATCGGCACTCTTCATGAATTCTTCCATGTTTACAGGTTTGTGATTGTAGAACATTTATTTATAATATAAAACTCAACTTTATTACTTATTTTGCAGAGGTTCATGGAGCCATTTTGTCCGAGTCAAAGGACATTCTATCACACCTCGTCCAGCCCTTGGTCGTGACTGGTACGTACAAAGAAGAGGAGATGTTAGAATTGCCCAACGCTTTGTACGGAGTCGTTCTGGATCAGAATGTAGTCCCTGATTCTAATTCCGTCGTGAGAAGCAATATAATCTCAGCTCTTTACCAAGTAAAATAATTTATAAACCCTTGATTTGCATATATACACTTTTGTAAAATACATATTTTCATATCGTGTTTAATTTACTTTAGCTCTGCAAAATTCGGAGCTCTAGGGAATCTTTGAGAGCACAGGGAATTTACTACATTTTGCGAGAGTATGATCTATGGGAAACTGATGCTCATTTGAAAAGTACTTTAGGAGAAGTCGTCAATCTTCTCATTCAGTAAGTTGTAGATCTTTAAAAGTTTGAGTTATCATTTCTAAAATATTTTCGCCCATTTGCAGAACGGAGGAGGAAATTGGCGTTGACGATTTGAGAACTGTAAATTTAAACAAGGATGTATGAATGAACTTAACGAAGACTGGTGAAATTATTCTTTAGTTATTATGGAAATCGGTACCTTAAATCCTGGTGCTTATATTGTTATGTCATTTGCTAATGTCTCTTATAAATTATTGTGTTGTAATCATACCTATCTCGTAAATACATGAACTATATATGAAAAAACATATTTATTTTATATTTTTAAATACATAAAAATAAACCAAAAGATTTAAATATTAACCAAAACTGAATAAATGTACATATAGTAATGATTCAGGGAAGATATCCCAAAGACGCTTCAAAATCTAATGAGGCTGTAGAATCTTCCGTATTTTGAATAGACTCAAAATTTCCGGATCCCAAATCCTGCACAATGTTCGTCGTCTGATCTAGTTTCAAGTCTGTAAACATGGCTGCAATTTCCGCAGTCTTTTTCATGGAAAGAACTTTTTCTGGTGCGAGTCCATCTCCCTCAGAGTCCAATCCTTCTTCATCTTCGTTGCATTCATCTTCAATAATGTCCAACAAATTCCGATGCATCCCATTTCGACTCTTTTTCCCGTCATTGTTATGATTACCTTGTGGTTCAGCTTTTCTGTATGCAACTCGTCCCACTGGACTCGCTCCAGTGATCAAAAGAACTTTGTCCCTAGAACAATCCGACTTCTGTCCCTTAATTTAAAAAAAATGTACAATCATTTCCTTTTAAAGTCATTATTATATCACTTACATTATTGCCATTGTTGTAGTAAGATGGAAGAGATTTGTTTCCTCCACTATTTGGAGAGCACTGCGTATTAATGCTTGACTGGATGTTCAGACTTTCCTCAAAATGGACCATTGCATTAGTCGTTTGGATATGTTGCAAATTAGTGGCCCCATTGACCCCACCCCCAGGAGACAGACTGTATGCTAGCCGTTTGGAAGGATGATAGGACAATATTTCTACAGAGCGTGCTGACACAGTTTTCCCATTTGAAGAAGAACTGGATTCCGGCTGCTGATTAAACGGTTCCAAGTCATAAGAGTTTGTGTCCGTGTCTGAAGTCTCAGTGTCCAAATTGATGTTGTAGATTTTGAGTCCATTTGATTTCACCCTTTGAAGTGAGCAGTAGCATTTTTCACTTTCTGCACAGCTTTCAGAATCATAGCCGCAAAGTTTTCTTGGCTTGTCCTTATCCAGGCACCCTTTCCCAAGGGGACATGGAGGAGGTTTACCCCCATTCTTCAAAATCTGTTTCGAAGGTAGAGAGCAATAGCATTTATCTGAGCAGTTGTCACAAACGCAGCCACTGCAAAAAGACATGAAGGCATCCTCATCCTTGTTAGGCTTCTTTAGTATAACTTTGCGAGGGGGAGGGGGTAAAAGTATCTGTTGGTTCAAGTTGGGTTTATTCAACAACCGAGAACATCCAGCAGCAGCCCCACCGCCCCCTTTATTAACACCACCCCCTAACCTCTTGGGAGAAGTGGACTTGGACGAAGATGTGATTTTAGAGAACGATTTCATCAACTGGTTAAGAAATTGGGAATTCTCTTCATCCGAAGATCCAAAATTCTTTGATTTTTTTCTCAGATATAGTTGCTGCTTTTTCATTGCTTGCTTACTTTTTTGATAAAGTTGATCTTGAGTCAGAGTTAATGCAATTTTCAAAATCAAATCTTGATAAGACGGCTTTAAATCGTTAAAAGACATTCCCCCAGGATTTATAATGCGGTCCAAAACTTGGTCAATTGACTCATTGATAGAGTCAGCAGAAGAACTTTCATCAGGAGTGGAAATCTGAACCCGTTTTTTAATCTTGTTGACTTGTTGATTTCGTTTATTAAAAGATTTGCGTCTATTGGGCATTCTTAAAAGGACAGAGTCCTCGGAATTATAACGCTTTAAATTACCAGGAGGAATTTCGTAATTTTTCTTCTTCCTTCTCGGAGGCCTAACGGGGGCGAGGGACTCGGAATCTGAAAATACAACTCGGTGGCAGCTGCTGGTGTGTTCTTCCACCTCTACCTTCATTTCCTCGATACCAGATGAAGAGGAAGGGCCGCTGTGACTTTGACTGCTGCTTCCTTGTCCCTCGTTTCCAACTCCGGATGAAGATGCGGAGGATGAAGAACGGTTTTGATTTGGGGAGCTCTGCATCCCTGAAGGGGACCGATTTAGACTTCCATATCCACTTTCCCCTTCTTTACTGATTCCTCCAGATCCTGAACCAGAACGCATTTTGTCCACAAGGGATTGGTACAAATTGGCTGCCACTACAATTGCATCTTCAGCACATTTGCAGGCAAATGCATGACAGTCTAAGGAAAATGTGGCTTCTCGCATCACGCAGGCAAAAAGAGGAGGATTTTTAAAACCTGGTTTGGAACATGCAAGATATATCTGAGACAATTCGGGATCCATTGTTCCGAACAATCGACTCTTGTCTTGTCCTTCCTGTAAAGAGAACCATCTCAATTATCATCTCAAATTTCTCACATTTTTCTTATGCACTGTACATTATAGTATGCATTAGTTATTTATAAGTACACTTACCGGGTCACTTATCAGTGGCATAAAAGCACATTCCATCCCCTCTTCCCCTCTGGCAACAAACTTTATAGCTGCCCAAACAGCAATTGTGGAAAAGGGATTGACAAGTCTCAGTTTAGGAGCTTCAAATCGGATTCCGTCCGAAGTAATTGCAAGCTGTCCATTCATTACATTTTTCCTAGATAGGAAATCCTTGTAAAGATTCTTCAGTGGGGTCTGCAAATCTTGTAGTGAAGTTGTTGTCCCATCCACGGGAACAGAGCCCAAATATTCTACCGAAAACTGAAGCATTCCTCCAGGTCCCGAACGCACAAAACCAAAAGATTTTTCTTCGGCAGCATTACCCGAGTTGTTATTGTTGCTGTTGCTATTGTTGGGACATTCTCCATACGTTCCATTTCTCCACATGGTGCTATTGTTACCCTTTGCACTTGAACTGGAAGCTGTTGGACTTGCAGGGATGGAAATGCTGCAAATGTTAGTATTCCTGTTTACTACAATTTCTTCGTCATCTTGCTGTTGTTGAATGGATACAATTGATCCTGGGCTTGGGGATGAATTGCTGATGATTATGCTTTGAGGCTGTGGGGAAACTGATAGCAGTGTTTCTTCAGTGTCACACGTTATCTGAATACTGCTCACATTATTATTATTATTATGAGAAATAGTCCCGTGTTTTTTTCTCAGGGCTCTGTGATTCAGTGAGTCTGTGACGACGGACGATGAGGACTTGTCAGTGATTCTAGAATAAGAGTCTTCATCATCGTCGTCATCATCATCTTCATTTTCGTCATCCCCAGTGTCTTCCTCCTCTTCCTCCTTTGGGGGACTGCCACTTTGAATGCGTACCTTGAAAGGGCCGTCGCCATTGGGAGCAAATGGAGTGAGACGGGGAGGTCGGCCAAAGAGGGAGTCTATCCTTTGCTTATAAACCGCACTTCTCTCACTAATTGAGTGTTGACTGTTTATTGAGAAATTGTTGGAGCTGGTGAAAGAGGCCTCGCCATTGCCCACGACGGTGGACACAAAGCGTTGCCCATCCTCCAACGTTTGCTGAAGGATTATCACCATCTGCAATAAAAGATTCAGTTGTATCAATGGATTGTCCCAGTTTCCCTGCCTTTGTTTGCATAGTCAGTTGGATAATAGCTCATCGGATTCATGCAGATCATGGGATATGTTTGCTTTGAGGATGTTATGCTCAAGCAGCCATTTACCACAGGATTGGATTCGCAAAGAGTCCTATTTAAGGAAGCACAATGCAATGAAGAGAAAGAGTGACAGATGTGTTGGATTAGCCAAATCTTTGTCATAATGCCTAACGGCTCATTCCTCAGACCTTGGGACGAAGCTTAGCCTTGATACATTCCAGTAGTTCCGTCCCCACAAATGCAACTTTCGAGACTAAATTCCTCTAAATGTGGTGGCATATGCTGCGTAAATCGCAAACCGTGACTTCCCTTGCTTGTCTGCCGTGTTTTCTTTCTTTGGCTAACTCACCTAGATATTCATCCCCAATAATAACTTGGTTGTTATCATTCAATTGTCTCTCACAATAGGGTGCTAAGTGGGTGGACTAAAATCGACAGTTTAACACCCACACGACGAGCCCTTCATTACACTACATACTTATATCCTCAATCTCATTCATCTTGAAAAGATGCTCATCATCTATGTAAGATCTTGACTAAGAATCTCATTTTTTTTTATAAAAAACTGTAAAAGGTTTGTTGACAATTGACATTAATCAACTTCATTATGAAACGTTTTGGAACTGAGATAATTGTTAAGTATATATAAAAACATAATCAATTTAATGCGACAAGAATAAGAATCACTATATGATCTGTTTCCTTTTTTCTAAAAAAGTTGCATGTAAACTAGAAAATACACTTTTGTTTGTTTGTTTGCATGATTTTTATTGCTTTCACACGAAGAAACATTGAGAGAGAAACCTTTGTTAGTGGATCACAAATTGTCAACATCTGCAAATGAATCTGTGCTACTGGGCTTGCTCTTTGCTAATTTTATCCCAAGAAATTGAATTTTATTTTATCTGCCATCTGCCTCATTCAATTCTCTCTTAATTTAATTAGCAAATATCCACCTGTCCCATTATCTTAATTTTGTGAATGAGATTCATAAAATTCTAGGACTTTGGCATTATTGTAGCAGCTGGATTGATTCATATAATTTTTATGTCTCACATATCATCATCCCAAACAAATGCATTCAATTAAATACAAGTAAATGTTCACTTTCCCCTGTTTTTATTTAACTGCCAGTAAATAATGTGCCATATACTTGCATGCGAATTTTCCTTTCTGCATGAAATGTGTGATTAACTATTGTCATAAATTTTCCAAATTGTTTTATTTCCACATCTAGAGTTAGTCATTATAAACTAAGCTGTGGCTAAAAAATATATTTATATACATTTGCAAGCTGTTCCCTAAGCTTATTAATGATGCCAAATTAAATGTGTAAAATGTCACACACACACACTTGAATTTTTCTCAGATTCTGCATGGAAATATTTCATCCACTGCTTTTTTATCGTAAATATTATGTAAAATTTTAAATAAAAAAGCTAAGAGCCAAACTGTGAAGCTGCAAGTAATTTTAAAACATGTATCATTTCACATAATAAAAAACAAAGGGACAGTTTTTGGCCAAGTTTCTCAGCTATTCTTCATTTTGTCATTGTTTTATGTTCCTTCCGGAATACGCGTTTAAAAAGAAGCAAAGTATTCATTTTATGTGTATTATGTAATTATATAAAGCATTTATTTTGTTGGCTTTGCATCAGTCTTCCTCAAATTATTTGTTAAAATTTCCCTCAATGTAAAATTTAACAAAAAAGCAACCAAATAATTGAATACAGTTTCATTTGCTTAAATAAATAAAAAAGTAAACCAGAAGTGGTCAGAATAAAAATTTTCAAAAAAATGGATTCATGCATTTATTATATAATAGAAAATAAGATGAAAAAAATGACCGTTGTTTGCGTTGTTAAATTCCGTTGCAAGACTTCCGCAGTTCAATAATTACCAGTTTTTAATTTATTTATATCTTTTGGTGGATGAGGGTCAATGCTCAATTAGTGTTTGGCCAACGATAAATCGTTGAACCACAGCCAACAATATAATCCTTTTAATAGCTAATTAATTAACATGTAATTTGTAAATCAATATGAGCTATCTATATGGGTCGAAGTAACTGTTTGGAAAGAAGCTTTAAAAAGTTGTTATCTCCACCAATTATAAGTTGAACCGTTGGGAGATGAAAAAGCTTGGCTCATTTTTGTTTTGTTCTATATTTGTTCCAGATCTTTTGTTTTCAAAAACAAAACGAAAAGAAGAATTGCAATTTGTAATGCCGTCAAAGATGCAAAACTGTTTCAATTTAAGTACAAATACAATTTAACCACTTGCTTAATTTAATTTAATTAATTTGGTAATTTTTTTTTGTTTCACTTCCTCACACTTGTGGAATTTGTTACAGCAACAATTGGTTAAATGTAGTTAATTATTGATTGAATGGTTTTACCTTTTGTGCTGCAATAATGATAGGTAAATATTTATGTATTGCATATTTAGTTTGGCAGTGTTCAAAACTAATTAACTATTTATTTAATAAATTATTAGTCAATAGTGCATTGCAAAGGTTGGGCTAACGACTGTCAATTTAAGGATTTAATTAAATTAAATAACTCCCTGTTTCCATGCATGAAAAAATGTATGTCGTCTAATACTTAGACTGGCGTTGAACTTAAATTGTCATTTTTTTCACGGGTGAAGATTAGGTCAAGTCAAAAATAGTCAAGTGCACGAATGTCGCCCTTGTTGTTATACACGCTCAATTTACACTTCAAAAATGCTAGCTGCCACTGAATTATAATTAAACACAATTCATGTAATTTTCATCTCAATCTCAACAAACAATGGGAACTTTGTAGCCTAAATATGTAAATAGTGATATCCTATTAACTTTGCTAAATACCATAAACTGATTTTTTTTTGTAATAAATCTTTGCGAAAATCCATAAACCTAAATTATCAATTATAATTAAAACCCGTTTATCAGAGATTTTAAAATATGTATGCCACTTTTACATGCAAAACAAAAACAAAAATAAAACTTACCTTGGCATTGGTCAAATATCCAAAATAACAGTGATCAAATTATCAAAGTTTTTATTGGAAACAAAAACTTGAGATTTTCTCACTATAATTGAAACTCAATTTCCATTCACAAAAAAAAACTTTCAGTTCCAATTTATTAAAATGTCACTAGTTAATTGCATACAACACTTTATCTACATTTAGCCAACTTTTCCAGTCTTTTCTCTCAACTTTGCCGAATCTGAGAGTTGAGAACGTTACCCATTGCGTCCAAGTCTTTGAATGAGACTTTTGGAGGCAGAGTGAGACTACTTAAGCTTCCTTTTGCCTTATGCAATGTAAACAACTGAATCCACTCTTTGCTTGGATTAAAGGGGATTAGAAACTGTGGAGATTGGCCACAAGGGATCTACATCTAAACTTTATTTAGTTGTGTGCTGTTCATCTTCCATCCCAAAATTCTCATCACGATTTATCGTTCCGGTCACTGGATTCTTTTTCCTTCTTCTAAGTAAATCGTTTGGCAAGTTTTAGTTTTCTGGTTAAATACCCACTAAATTTAACCACTTATTAAAAAAGCATTAAATATTGACGGAGGCCAAAATTTAGAGATGCACCAACCAAGAAAAAATGTACCTATTAATTCACAAAGTTTGACCTAATCAATTTCCAGTATGAGAACAAGATATACATCAATCAATATCAATATCAATCAGATACATATCAATTTAGCTTAAATTGTTGCAAATGATCATATAATGAATCACAACAAATATACAAATTAAGTAATTTGCAAAATTATGTTTCAATTTCCGTATGGACCCGAAGGATACGGTTTATTGTAATTCCTTAGAACTTTGAATACTTGCTTTACTTGTAGAAAATGGGATGACTGCAAAGGGAATTCAGTTAAGTGTAAAACAATGAAAACATTAATTCCCAGATTTACTGCTAATTGACGTTGAGTTAAATAAGTTGGGTAAACGTTTGGGACAATGACTGAGTGAGATGAGCTTTTGTGGAGAGACAGTTTTCCAATCTTTTGTCTCCAATTTCTCAAGACTTCAACGCTCTTTTTGTCTCTGTTAGGTAAATTCATCCACCTGCAAATAAGATTTTTCCTTGACAATGCAACTTTATTGTCAATTGCTCTTAAAAGTTTGGTTTGTATGTAACTGATTATTGTTTGTTCCCACAGCCAAACAATGCAAAGTTAAACATCATCCGACCAGCTACACCTTTTAAAATCTCACCCACTATTTACAATGCATTATCGAATTCATTTGCTATGGTTGATAACAAAGTGAGTAAGTAATACAATTTGGCAACCAGGTCACTCCGACGGACACAAAGCCACCCAGCTTTAGCACTTATTTTTAACGCCCAAAACACATATTTATTATATTTACAAAAACCAGGACCAGTAATTTTCTTACTCATAAAAGCGAATGAAAATAAATGTTTAAAAAATCTATTTAAAAAAATGGCAAAAGTCGATCTTAATGTTCTATATTTTCTCTTCTCAGTCTTAAGTCAGCAGTTAATACATAGATTTATAAACTAACAGGAATTGTTTTTTACTTCATGAAAAGTACGAAAATATAATTGTCTTTTGTTGAAGTGATTAGTTACTAACTAGAACTCTTTGTGAAAGCTCCATCAACAAACCAATTTGGGATCATTAGTTCAGAAATCACTCGGCGTTCTTCTTCATCTTCAACCGCAGTACAGCAAAGTCGAGGTATTTCCCGATTTTTCCTCCAGGATCCATTCTGACATCTGCGATAAATATATGTAGTAGTAATATGATGTCTATTATATTTTACTTACTCTTTTTTGAAAGACCATTTGAGACTGAGCACTTTACAGCGGTCATTTTGGGGAAGTAAAAAAACGATCCAATCCAAGACTCGTTTTGCAAATTCAAAGCATTGAGCTTGCTGTGGTAATTCGAAGTCAGTGTTTTTCCATAAATCGTTTGAAGTCATCAATTTGGAAGCAGTCAGAATGTGATCTTTGTCCCGAATACCAAGCACCATATTCTTTGCCGACCCCGCAACACTGATGCCCCAGTAG
>JAQIXN010001164.1:0-21917 GCA_034698145.1 Proisotoma minuta | reverse complement strand
TAAAGATAAGTCCTAAACAGGTCATGTTTGGACCCCCGTAATTCCCAGGGGGGCACCTCGGGGGGCTAGGTTTTTTTGCCAAAAGTTTCAACTTAGGTTGGTGTATGTTCCCACAAAAAATCTCGGCTGTACTATTTCAAAAAAAATTTACATGCTTTTCTTATGAGAGTGCTGTGACACCCTAAAAGTGCGTTTGGCACAACAATGCATTGTTGAAATACAAAATTAAAAATCTGGACAATTTTTTATCTATCAATCTCCAAATTAACGTTTTTGTAAACCACAAACAACTCCAAACGCGAAGGCAAACAACTTCAATTCCTCAAAAGCCTAACGAAAATAAAAAAACTCACCGCCCCCAAATTAACAGGTGTCCCAATCCTCCCCTTATAATTCAGCTTATTATTTGCCTCCTCCTTACTGAAATAAATCCAGTTATGAAATCCAGAGACCTTCCCATCCTTCACCTCTCCTAGGAAAACATGTTCAAATCCCGAAGAGCCTAGGGTCCGATTCTCCCGGGAATAAAGCCCGAACCAAATTTGTTGCAGGGTATCCCGAAATTTATTGTTGTTGGTATTGCTTCGGGGTGAAGACCGAGGCAAGAAATTTTTATCTGTGAGAAATTTCTCCGTCTTTTTCATCACGGGCGTGGCTAAAGCCGCGTCCAAGAAATTGATCTCTTCCTGGATTTCAGCAGAGGTCACGGCCTCCGCTGTTCCCGCCGCGGGAAGATAATTGTTGTGGAGCGGAAGAAGCTTGGCGATTGTGGGCTTGGCGTAAGCTTCTGCTCCTACTGATAGAAGCCTGGGGAAGCATAAATTTATTTAGAACCCATGTTTAAGTTTTTATTTCAAATATGTTTCGTTGCATATATATATGCGAGTTATGTGAGAATTAATTGTTTAAATCAAACTTGCGGGTTGTCGTTTCATCAGTTAAATTTTAAACTCGAAAAACAATTTCAAGTGAAATGTTATATACTGTTCAAAATTTTAGACACTATGCAAAATTTAGTTTATAAATTATCTAGTGCTTAACAACTTTTGACTTTAATGCTCTTCTAATGATTTGACTTGCGGAACTCGGAGCCTTCGGAAACCCAAAAACGGGTTTATGAAAGTTTTGCGAGATTTTGAAGTATTTGCAGTTTTAGTTTTTTTGTATCGCTTCTTATAGCTACCAGAAACCCATTTGGATTTGGGAATTTTGCAAATACGCTCCCACTTTTAAGAGAGACGAAAATACAGATTGTAAATTCAAAACATGTTGCTTGGCAACAAAAAACTTACGGTTGTGGGGCTGCATCCCTTGTGCAAGAGTAGCAAGTTGATCCTTGAGTGTTTACTGTCACAAGTCCAGCCACATTGTTCACGTCATTCGCGAGCAGATCTTCCGACAAATTTGCCAATTCCACATCTGTTACGGTAGCTGTAAATTAAACCCAGGTCATAATTAGCGAGATAAATATTAGAAATAATTTTAAAGCTAAAATAATGATAGATGACTTTGTGATTTGAGGAAATTGAAGAAAAAATGATTTTTTGACTTTTAAAGTCCACAACTGAAGTTGTTTTAAATCAAACAGGTAACAGATTTATCACTCAAATTATCACGTCATAATTATTTCACTACAAATTGATATTTTTACAAAATGGTCAGGATTGGAAGAAAATTTATCACCTAAGTCGAAATAAAGCTTTAATTTGAAAATGGACATCATCGAATATATTTTTCGTCACAGAGACATGTTGCCAATACCAAAAATGTTGTTACCCATGGAGTCTTAATTTCCAAGGAATCAGAATTTATTCAATAAATATCGATTTCTACAATATTTTCACAATAAATTAAATGTGGAACTTATTTAGATATATTAGAGCATAAAAATTGTTTCAGGCATTAATCTTGAATGAAACTTTATAAACATGACACATATGCCAAAAATAGGATGAAAATTGAAATCAGAAACCATGGTCATAGGGACATGTCAATACAAGGAAAAGCAAGTTTTTCGGATCCTATGCATATAACAACGGATTATAAATAAAATTTCAATGAAACTGTTAAAAACCAATAAGCTTAATTTGAAATCGCAAATTTTCTAGATATAAATCTACTTTCTAACTCAATAAAAGTACATTTTTAAGGTCAAAAAGAAGTAGTCAAAAGTCAAGTTGTCATTACCACTCCTCCTCCTTTTACAGACATCTTCCGCGTCCTCACAACAATCGTCGTGTTCTTCGCACTTGGGGTAATTGCATTGACAAGGGAGGTCCCGGTCAAAGGTCATGTCACACGCCGCTCTAATAGCGTCACGTCCTCGTCCATAACAAGTCAGACATTGGGTTGTGTAGTCAGGACAACAGTCGCCGTATTTTGCACATTTTTCATTACATTGGCACTTGGCATTTGAATTGAATTTTGTGGAAGTCGAACATTTATCCAGACAAGAGTAAGGGTCTAATTAAAAAAAATAGAAATTTTGACACCCTGTATGCAAAAAGATGTATTGGGATGGCTAAATAAAATTTTTGGGCATTTGACCTTGAAGGTCATAACCTTCCAGACCTATATTAAAAATATGACTTCTAAAGGCGTCAGTTTAGATTTAAATTTGACCCCCATGATTGCTTCCAAATAACGCTGTATTTGTATTTTAAAACGCAAAAAAATGCAAATTATTTAAAAACATCGTCACCATTTTATCTCACACTGTATAATTAACAAAATTAATTACCTGGAGTGAGAGCACAATTCCCAAAATGAACAGAACACAAATTAAAAGTTGCCAACAGCAGTAAAAATTTCTTTAGCTCCAACATTTTTACCAATACACTTGTCGTCAATTAAATCTGGAGCTGGAATCCAAATGATGCTTAAATCAATTGCAATTCTTGTTAATTACGCAATTTTCCAATCTTGAACTCTAACCTTTTATTCACAAACTAAATCATATTAATGCAATGCTTAATTTAAGCTTGAAAGTTGGCTGACCTCGTTCTACTTAAATTGAAAACAGATGACAAACTATTCTTATAACAAAGTATAAATATAACCGGTTGTTGTACAGAAATTAACGCAATTTCTTTGTTGTAAGATGCTCAAGTCCTAAGCCTTCTGCGTCTTTGGCCTGCATGCTACGAAAAATAATTTACATTAAAAATGGGTTGGATCTTAATTTAAGGAGAAATTGGATTTATGAATTTGACCCTGAGTTATTCCACGTAAAATAGCCTTAGGGAGGAAGGTAGTAGATGGCCAGAGAATTATGGAAATGCACCCAAATTCCAGGAAGCCTATATTTATAGAAAGGTATTGGGCTTAATTTCCATAATTCGTCTGGCCACTGTTGCCTGTCTCTTAATTCTTAGTCCTAATTTTCTTTCTTGTCCTTTGCAGTACAAATTGAGCAAGCAGAAGGAGAAGGTTGGCCCCATATTTTGTAAAATTTCAAATTTTGTCATATTTCAACTGACGACGGCCGAAATATTCGATACCCGGATCCATTGGTCAATTTCTACGACACCATCCAGGTTGTTATTATCTACCGGAAAGATCATCAAATTTGACTCTGGTAAGTGGTGTTATTGTTTAAAATGGGGCGGAGGTCATGACCTAGAGGCCAAATGTTTTTATTTTAATAAGCCTCAAGTGGTCAAGAAGCTTTAGTTCTAGTTTGAGGTCTCTAGATCAAAAAGTTCGAAAATTATAATAGAATATAGCAACGCCTCGATTCTCCGCCCCCTTTAAAAAATTAAATTTTTACGATGCACTTATTTTCAGGCATAATCCAATGATTAGAAATAATGAAATTTTCCCAAAACTTAGCATTTTTACTGAATTTTTTAGGGATTTAACGTCTTACAAAATAGTTTCGCGGGTCAAAATGAGAACAAAATTAAAGTCCCTCTTACTGTCGCACCCCAAGGCTAAATTAATTGATAGTTTGAGCCCTTTACATAATTTTAAGCCTCCGCAGGCTCAATTACGCCCATTTACCATTTATCATTTGATTTTAGGTCGAATTATTTTTTTAGAAAACGTCAATCGGTAAAATGGGTGAACGGCCTACTCCAAGACCTCATAATAAGTACTCAGGTAATTAAAAATTTCAAATAATGCAAAATTATACTTAAAACCTTTTTGGCTTCTTTAGCGGACAAAATTGCTCAGGGATACGAAAAGCTAATTGGACAAATTAAAAGAGTAGAAGATGAGATAATCCTTAAAAATATTGAACTAGAATGTTTGAAGGCAGAGCTTGCTGGGCTCAATACTGCCGCCGACCAAATCGGAGAGCAGATAGAAAAGCGGTGTCCGGGTAAGCATTTTAATATGGGGGACTATTTGGGCCTGGATCACAGTCGTGACCCTTGGGTCGGAATTTTTTGACCCCCTTGATATATGTCGTAAGACCCCTCATTGGTAAGCCAATAAAATAAGTTTTTTCAAAAATCGAGGTTAATATGGGGGTGGGAGGAGGGGTGTGGTTTTCCAAAAATGCCATTTCAGC
Source organism: Proisotoma minuta (assembly GCA_034698145.1). Taxonomy (NCBI): domain Eukaryota; kingdom Metazoa; phylum Arthropoda; class Collembola; order Entomobryomorpha; family Isotomidae; genus Proisotoma; species Proisotoma minuta. The sequence continues at coordinate 17,401 of JAQIXN010001164.1, read as the reverse complement.
ACAAACTTGGGAAGCAGCTGATTTAGCCAATTAGCGACCTACAAGGCTGAAAATTTTTATGGATGTTCCTCAACTCATTTCAGAATCACTATTTTCTCACTTTTTTGAAAAACGGTCATGGGGCCGTAAACGAGGTCACAGAGTAATACAGTTGCTTTCAGCATAAAAATTGATATTTCCTTTCACCGAGAAACTCTTGTTACCGTCTTCTTAGACCCAACAAACTATATATACTCAGAACCACCATAAACAGACCTTTCCAACGATGCCCCATTTGTGGGGTAATACGAGACTTTATTTTTTCTCAAAAAAGTACATTGACTCTTTGACCTCGTTTACGGCCCCATGACCGTTTTTCAAAAAAATGAGAAAATAGTGATTCTGAATTGAGTTGAGAAACATTCATAAAAATTTTCAGCTTTGTAGGTTGCTAATTGACGAAATCAGCTGCTTCCCAAGTTAGTGCTTAAATGGCATATTTGTAAAACCACACCCCTCCTCCCACCCCCATATTAACCTCGATTTTCGAAAAACTTATTTTTATGGCTTACCAACGAGGGCTCTTACGATATATATCAACGGGGTCAAAAATTTTCGACCCAAGGGTCACGACTGTGATCCGGGACCTATAGTCCCCCATATAAAAATTCTAGATTTTGACCCGAAATTTTGAGCATTACCTCAACACTTTTGGAATGAAAAAATATTTTTTCCAGCAGATCTGCGGCTGCGTAGTAAGGAAGGGGATAGGATAAAATTGCTTTCACCACCAGGATGAAATTCACAAGAGATTTCCAAATTGTTGGCAGATTGTTTGTTATCACCTGCAAAGTTAAACATTGGATTAGTTTTTCAGTTTCATCAATAAAAGTGAAGCAGTAATTTAAATTTTATTTGAGGACATTTTTGGCTGTTTCAAATCTTTGAAAATATACAACATTGCACTTTAGCTTGCAAGTTCCAATTAAATTAATTCCAAAATAAATTCCAATTAATTTATTTTATAATCCTTATAACCCCAGTTTACACTGTAATTCCAAAATTTCCTAACCTGCAGCGTGCTCTTTCGCCAAGTGAGGAAGGCAATGTAGCCAAAGCTAGCTTTGAAAACCGCCGCCGCGATGTGGCTCCAGTCCAACATCCGTCCAAACTGCGAGGGGTCCACCATGTTCCCTTCCAACGTCGGCAGAAATATATGACTCGTGTACGAAAACACGATTATACCCAAAGAAATCGGGAATGTTTGGAAGTCCAGGGCTTTATAAAAAGAGATTTTTTATTAAACCAGAATTATCAGAAAATAAATTAGATTGCTGATTTAAACAAAGAAAAACAAGTAAATTTTAAAAAAAGTTTCCGTCAAATTAAAAAAAAATCTGGGTTTATATAGCAACGATTTAGAAAATTTAGAAAATGGTCCAAAAATTGTACAAAAAAGTGACGAAAATTCAGAGTCATAAGATGACACTGAAGACAGACATGTCAAAGTTTGACACTGCAATTTTACAGACAGACATAAAAATTGACAAAAAGACAGGGACTAAAAAGGACGAGGGACAGACAGACTACTTATATATTCCCATATAGGAGTTAACATACCAAAGGAGACCTCTGAGAAGCCCCATTGGCCGATGCAAGCGAGGCAGTAGGCGATGACGATGAAGTTGATGAGAAAGTGGGCCACCGTGCACCAGAAACTCAGCGTGGACACCGAGTGCAAATTCTTGAGAAATGCACAAGGGAGCAAAATAATCCCACAAGTCATCATCCAACACCGGGATGAAAATGGGGAGTCGGGAAACGTCCCTGCAATTTACAATTAATATTTACACTTTTTTGAATTGTTCCATAGTGCGAATTTGTTACAAAGGGGATTTTGGATTTTTGAGTTTGGGTGTTTTTTGGTAAATTGTGAATGTTTTTTGTTTGAAAAAAAAAATATTTTTATAGCGTGTTATATTTAATTTTCAGTTTTTCAAAATACCAATGTTAAAAAGTGTGTGGCAACTATCGAGATATGAAATTGTGTGAGGGTTGTTTTGTGTGAAAATTTCCCACAATTTTTTTTCCATTTGTTTGAAAACTGATAGACAGACGGACAGACAGAACACTCGGAATTCCTTACTTACCAACCATGAGGTCCCCACAGAGGACAATGTAGAGGATGCAGGTCATCAACAACTCGATCAGTTGGGCACTGCTCACAATTCCTGGACCGTACTTTTCCCCAAAACCCACCTTGGCTATTGACATGTAGGAATCGTGGACCCGAGTTCGAATCCCGTTGGAATCATCTTCGTACAGACAGTCGACAAGGATTTTGCCGGTGTAGCAGCAAATGTAGGCCACACCCACCATGGCAATTATTGCCCAGTAGCCCCCGTGAAGTACGGCGTAAGGAAGGGCCACAAGGAACATTCCCTGGGGCACAGAGATTTTTAAGTTTGTTTGAAAATAGCGAAAATTGGGTTTAAATAGGGGGTTACGAAAAAAATATTTTAAGATTAGGGAAAATATACAGTTTCTGCAAACTTTAATGTACAATTGCTTAAGCCAGCGTGAAATTTAGAAATTTTACAAAACATGAAATGCTCAAATTTTCAAATTTCAAATTTATTTTAGAATATATTTAGCAAAAGCTGTATATAAAATTGTCCTTAAAATCCCATTTAATATTCACAAATACTAATAAAACAAATACACATTTTAGCAATTTTGATTTGTTAAATTTGAAACACAAAATTTAACCCTTAACATTTAAAAAATAGTTTTTCGGACATTGAAAAAATGACAATTTAAAAGAGATAAAAAATGACACGCTTTAATTTTAGAATTAAGCTTAAAAGTGCATGCTGTCAAATAGTGAACTGAATTTTTAGAATTGCCTAAATCCGATTTTTTTGCACTGACTTAAAAAAAATGCTCTTGTAAAAAATATGATAATATTTCCCTTAAAATTGTAATCTTAAGATTGAATCTCCACAACAAATTGGATTTGCGGATGAAAAAATTCGCAGAAAGCATATGCAAAACTCCACATCTGAAAATTTAAATTCTTTTAAAAAATTAAAAAAATACAGACAGACAGACAGACGGGGGAAGAGAGTGGTTAAGTAAGTTGTGCTCACCTGTATAGCATTGGTGACGTTCCATCCCGCCTGCCACTCCGTGATCCGCTCCCCACCCAACCCAAACTCGTCAAATTCCTCGTCCCCACCACCCCCTTGATCAAATGTTCCAAACTCACTCAATTCCGTACTTTTACTCTTCCGGAAACTTCGGGGGTCGCGGGTAATTCGGGCATGTTCCGCGCGACTTGCCTGCAACTTTTCAACACAGCTGGAAACACTTGCCTTAGTAGCCGCGAAGCAGTTGGAGGCTAGTGTTGCTAGGGATGGTCGCGGAAGGGTTTCCATGGCGATTGCAATTAGATTTTTGGCAATGTCCAAGTTTGGGTTGGGTTGGGCTGGGAGTTGGAGTGGAAGTGAAATTGGAGGAGAAAGAGAAAGTAACAAATAGTACAAAGGGGGAAAGTTACAGCTGGAGGCTGCGCAGATTTCCACGGATTTTGGACCAAAAGAGGGGAAAGTAGTGGACTTTGGGAAGGTTGGGATTTTGGTTGCTTTGAAAACGAGATGGTTGCATAAAGTTGAGGTTATTTTTTTGGAAAATGCAGGCAAATTTTTGGAGCAAATGCATAGCAAAATGTGTGGATTTTGGATCAAATTTTCACCTGCAGTTAAAATTTATATGAATTTGACTAAACTTTGTATATTTTTTTGTATTTTATGCAACTTTTACTTCCTCAATATTTATCTGAAGAATGCAGATAGATAAAACTTTTCTGGAGTTTGAAAAGTTTTATATGCTTTTTTACATTTGATTGACAAGTTTTTCATTCATTAGTTTCCCAAGTTCAAAGTTCTTTTTGATGTTTGACATTGGCTTTGTGGAGCTGGAGAAAACTTTTTAATTTAAAAGTTTGTGCAATGCAATGCCAACGTACTTTTGTGTTGCAACTGCACTGCATCCGTCTCTTCCTAACTTTTGCATCTGTCCCTATTGATCTAAAAAGAGATAGGGGGCTAACCTTGAACTTTGACCTTGGGAATCTTGACCTGTGATGTGGGCAAATCTTTTGACCTCACGGAAAGTACAGGGTTAAATTAGATTTGCGAAGCAAGCTGCATGCACTGTCTGTTTTCTAAATAACTGCCCAAACCTTTGACCCCTTGACCTCTAATTTCGGGGCTGGCCTAAGGAGGTCATTTCCTAGGCCAGCTGAAAATATGGGCTCTGTAGGTCATTACATTCAAGAGTAGTTATGGGAAAGTTTGACTTCCTTTTGCAGATAATCAACGTTATTAGTTGAACTTTGACCTAAAGTTTGGAATGATGAAGCTGTAGGAATTTTTTTATCAAGTTTCAGCTCAATAGTTTTGAAAATTCCACAGTTATCGAGAAAACAGACGGATCGTGCATTAAAATAAAATTACAATTTGCTCGCTACTTCTTTACACCCTTTTGCAATCTTTTGCAACTCTTCAGATGCAATAAAAAAGATGATTTTTATCTCAATTTGTTTATTATAACTCCTCAACAGGGTTAAGTTAAGAGGCTTATTCAAGAGTTAACATAATTAAATAACTACACAACCAAATGGCTAACAATCAATAAATTATTTAACACAAAAAGTTAATGCTCAAATCAGTAAATTAAAATATTACACAAACACAAAAACAATTCAAGGTGAGTGAGTGAAGGTCATTAACCCTAAAGTAAGTTTGTAACGATGGCAAAAGCGGCTTTTTAAGGTTTTGGATTTGATAAAAAAGGTTTTGGGAGTTGGATAAACTTCTGGGGGTTAAAATCCAGTTTTTGACCTCGTAAAAACTTTTGGCATGTTCAAAATTGAATAATTTCTATGGCTCGTCCAAAAAATTGACTACTTAATGTATTCAAAATTGAATATTTTCACCTCAGAACCTGCTGCTTTAATTTTTTGTATAAAAATCAGCAAAATGCTGAACTAAATTAATATTTCCTAATTTTACTTTCCTAAAATGGAAGCTTTAGTTTGTCTTTTGATAATTTTACCATTTAAAATCTAATAATCTACCTTGTCATATTTTACATGCTCAAAATCTTCCAAAAACTGAACTTTTTGATCATTTTTGACGTCATACTGTTTTAAATTCAAATTTCCTCGCCAAAAACCCAAAATTTCCAACCTCCCAAACTTTATCCCCCTCCCAAAACCTTTTATCGTCCCCTCCCCCCAAAAAGCCCCCTTTACCCCCGCAACATTTTATAGTAAGGTACTATCGCGTTCATTACAATTTTGTCAGTCCTAGTTTTGTATCATTATGATTTCAGCTTCAGCTTAAAACTATTTACAATTTTTTTTAATGCTTAAAATTAATTCAGTAAATTTCAGTACTACTCGCAAATTTAAAACGCGCGCGCGCGCTCGCGCCAAAAAAAAATTATGCATAAAATTTGTCCAACTAAATGCTTAAAGTGTGAGCATTTTTCAAAATAATGAGAAAAACAATGAATTTTGTAAAATTTTGGAACCCAAAAAATTAAAATGGCACTTGTCCAATTAAAAAAATTAAATCGTAATTATAATCGTCACTTGACTAATTTTTTGACAGTTTAGCGTAAGAATTTAGGAGGAAATTGGACGCTAATTTTGGACTGGACAGAATTGGACAAAATTATACTTTTGATATATTTTCCAGTGGACGAAACAATTTCCTAGCCTAAAAAATGATATTCATGCCCAAAATACGGAATTTACAGGATTCCTCATTTCCGGCACTTAATGGACAAAACTAATTGAATTTTCCCAAAAACACCCAAAATGTGATATTTTAGAAATAATCAATATAATATTTTAGGCACTAGTTCCCCAAAATTGAGCTTGAGCTTTTCACACCAAAATCCTCTAAAAACTGTCCAAAACTCTGCAAAGTCCAAAACTATCGTCCAATATCCTTATTTAAGTCACTATAAAGTTTCCGCCCAGTACTTTGCTTTGAAAGAGATAAAGAAGAAGAAGACGCCGTGGTTTGTGGTTAGTTGGAGTTTTGTATGGCGTTGGAAGAAAGTGAAGGCTCTACTTGATTATTTGCATTTTGATAACTTAGTTCTAATTCCCCCAAACGCTTCCACAACTCGTCCCGCTCCTTCTCCCGCTTCTTCTCCCTGAAAACACACAAATAGGCTTAGTTGGCGGATAATTTGAATTTTAAAGTACCAAAACCCTAAATTAACAAAAATTAAGAGTTTAACATGTTTCAAGGAAACTGTTTTTGACGCCAAAATCATGGAATTTGGCTAAAATAGCAAACTATTGGACAAATTTACAAAAAACAGAAGAAAATTGATTGGAATTAGCTCAAAACAATAGATTCAGTGGTTCAAAATTAAGGGCAAGCCGATTTTCTTCATTTTCGATACCAAAAGTACCAAAACACGGCAAAATAGGGCAGAAAATTACCAAAATATTTATAATTTCTTCCCAAAACTAACAAAATTGTCGTAAAACAGCAAAAAATTACAGTTTGCTCTAAAACCCTACAAAATTAGTCTAAAACAGGCTCAAATTAAAACCATAAACGCTTCCAAACTCATTTTTCTCGTAAAGTATCGTACTTTTGTCGCTCCGACTTGTAGCTGGTAGTGAGGGAGTTGAAGAGGTCAGGGTTCATTTCCATAAAGGTCTTTAGGACGTTGTACACCAGGGAGACGATCGTCTACAAGCAAAAATAGACAATTTTAGTGAAAAGGACAGAGGGACGGACTGGGCAGACGGCTTACTTGGTTCCAGTGTTCCTTGGAGATGCGGTAGAGGGCGGGGAACATGATCGGCATGATCACCGCGTTGTTCTCCTCAATAAGCGACATTATGTACTCGTTATTCCAAAAGTAAAGCGCGCGCTCGGCGACCTAAACACAAAACATGTTAAATCCAGTTTAACCTTGTAGCGGCGGCTGCCGTCTGTCGCTCAAGGGGTCAATGACCTTTAAAGTAAATATTTGTGGATTTTAAAACTTGGCAGCTTAATTTTACAAAAAATTTGACTTTTTGACGTTAAAAAACAACAAATTTTCTTGACCGGCGACTTCCTAAAGGTCATTGACCCCAAAGGGCCCTTGTTGAAGTCAAACCTGAAAATGTGGGCTGGACACGCACCGGGCGATTTGTCTGAACAAATGTTCTTGAATTTTTACAAATTGAGTGGGCTCTATTACATCTAAAATTTCTTCTATCTCCCCCAAAAACATGACCTAAACAAACACAATCAATAAAAGTAGAATTAGAATCAGAGCTCCCCAAAATATGTCAAAATATTAGTATTAGTGACCTCTTTTTGGGAGCATGTTTTTGGCCAGAACTTGAGAAGGCCCAGGACGACGGGCTCCGTCAGCGTCGCGTCTTTTTCCAGGAACTGAACCACGCAGTAGGCCTACAACAGACAACAATCAGCATGTCATAAAGTGATGTCGTCACTTTTGGGACAAGCAATGGATTTAGCAATTTAGCAACTTTTGACCCGGCTGTCGAAACATAAGAAACGACAGACAGACAGACAGACAGACAGAGCGGGCATTCCCATTGCTGCTTCCCCCATAATAATTTTAACAGTTAACTTACCAGCTGAGCGTGGTACAGCGCCAGACACCGAACCTAAGAAAAAAAATAAATCATTAGAAATTGCCCAATTAGAGGAAGAAGAAAGAAGCGGATCAAAATCCAAGTTGTGGACACTGACAGACAGACAGACGAGGGCTCTGTCCGTCTTTTGGGTTGCATAAAATAGTTCAAGTCCAAATTTCGTTGAATTGTGTAAAAATAAAGTTGTAACAGAGAGGAATAAATGCAATCTACATTCTACAGGTAGCTAATTAACCAAAATTGATAAAAAATATAAAAAAATCCCCATTTTGGACGGATTTACAATAAAAGAGTGCTACAAACAGAAATAATTGTGGGAAAAGTGTCAAACAACTTGGAAATTAAGGGAAACTAAAAATAAGGCTGCAGCTAACATGGATTTTTTGACCTTTAACATGCATCTTTCAGCTGCAGCCTTAAAAATCATTCTCATTCGCATTTGTAGCCATAGAAATAAAAGCTTAATTTAAGAGAGTGCAGGCCATGGCATTTTGTAAGAAAACATGCAAACATTTCAATCCATGGGATTATAGAGACATTCTTTGGAAAAGAATAAAAAGTCTAATGCTACAAATGCGAATAAATAATAGGTGGAGGATACAGGGTGGCAACTTTTGGACCATTTTGACTTTTTCGCAAATTGGGAGTGATGAAGATGAGCAAAACTTTTGTGTTCTTGGAACTTGGCTTAATTTGAAAATTGGATGCAAAGTTGGGAAAAGTTGCAGCCTTAATTTTGTTTGAAATGTTGGATTTTTACCAAATTCCGCTCAATCAGTGAAATTGGAAGAGGGCTGAAGCTGAAAACTTTTAATTTGGGATGATTTGAGTGAATTGTCGTGTAATTGAAATGTTTTTGGTAGAATGCGGGTTAGCTACCAAAAGTTTGCCATTTGTTAGCAAAAACAAGACAAACTTTGACTTGAATTGCTGCTCAAAATTAGACTTAAATTCAAGTTCTTGCAAATCATTTTGCAATTTATGCAAAAATTCTAACATTTTGGATTAATTCACTTGTAAAAAACTTGTAAAAAGTTGCAAAAATTGATAAAAACCATTGTAAAGTGATGGTTAAAATCTAAATAACCTAAATTTTCAATTTTTTGAACCAAAACTGACTAAATTATCCAAAATCCGTAGATTTTCTTACCTAGCACTCTGCAGCTGTATACAGACCAAAATTTGCAACTCTTTCGGCAATTTCAGTAAAATGTGTGGATATCTCATGGCCATGTTATTGTTGCCACCTTGTATGGGGGAAGGAGGGGTGGGGTAAATAAAAAAGTAAAACTGGTTGTCGTGGCAACCGGGAGGACTCTTACCATTCTTACCTTATGGAGGGGGATGAGGACTTTGACAAGAAACTGTTTGTGCTCCATTTTCAGCGGAAGGGCAAACCCATTTATTATGCTCCCCAAAATCTCCAACAACTCCCCCACACCGTTGAAGTGCTCTGCAATTCAAAAATAGGGTTTAGAACACTTGAAATGTTACAGAAGCGTCAAAAATTGGATGGAAATCAAAGAGTTGAGCAGCTTTCGTTGTAAAATATCAATTAAACAAAGAAAAATTACGATTTTGGAAGTTTGGCAGGGTAAAACTTGGTTTTGAAGCCTTAAAATATTTGAAAATAGTCCAAAATTGGCTTTTAAAGTCGCAAAACTTCCAAAATATTGGCATATTTAGCCCATTTTTGAACTACTAAGTCAGCATTCCAAGTTTAAGGTCAATAGGTCATCCTGTTTGATGTAAAAGACAGACCGTGCATCGACTTTTAAAACCTTTGTCTTCTCCAATAAATTTCAGAGCGCGACTTCACTTTGCCCTCTTTAAATTGGCAAAACCTCTCAAAAAAGTAAGACTCCACTTCTTTCCTGTTTGGAAGTGGAGCAGAAGGGAATTAAATTAGTTTCCCCTATTTTTAGATGCAATAAATTGTCAGCTTTTTAATTTAACGTTATCAAGTTTCTCCCAACTTCAATTGAGAAAGCAGCCGCTTTGATCTCCTCTAAAAGAAGCTACGGGGTGAAGAGAATGCTAAATTGGGCTCCAAAATCCAAGCGCCGCTTTCCCACACCCTGTATAAGGGGAAAAGACGTAGTTCATTTTTCCTTTGAAATCTAGCCCTAGCCTTTTTGATGTAAAAAATGGGGGCGAGAAAGGCAGGGGATATTTAATGACGTTTGACCTTGAGACAGCTGCCCTATTTTCACAGGGGGCAAGCGACATGTTGCCATGACTACCTTACAAAAGTTTCATGTCGCTAGGGCAAAAGGCCCGGCAGTTTTGGGGGCGGCAGACGGAGCGTGCATCGGAATTCTTTGAAATGGCAGGATTTCCAGCTGAATGTAATTCCCAGACTTGTTGACATCCTTTACTAATTAGGGCATGCGACATGTCGCCATGACTCCTTGAAAAAGTTTCATGTCGCTAGGGCAAAAAGTTACGTAGTTTTGGGGGCGGCAGACAGGGCGTGCATCGGAATTCTTTGAATCGTAAACACTTCCAAACTTGTTGACATCCTTTACTAATTAATTAACGAGGGTAATTGGAATTTTTCAAAGAAACTTGGGCTACACTGAGCTCGTAAACACTTGGGATTAATTCAGCCTGGAATTAATTGTTTACCTGTTTCGTAGATGAAGCGGAGGAAGATGTTGTTGATTTGTTTCCTGATAAATGCCCGCAGCCCCAGAAATTTGCCGTAAATTCGATGTAATACCGTTTTGAGGAAATCTCTCTCCCGGGGATCCTCACTGTCGAACAGCTCCAACAACTAAACAATGGGAATCCAACAATTAACAACAATTACAAGGAATCAATCAAAAATTTTGACATTTTGGCCAATTAAAAAGAACAATAAAGGGAATCCGTAAAAGTTTGTAACTTATTAATTACTCACCTGCAATACAAACTTTTGGTCGATAACTTTTTTGCCGATGGAGGGCTGAAAATCTGGAGACTCCAAAAAGCGGAGGAAGAATTCGTACACCAACTAAAAAAGGGTAATAGTAATTAGCTAATTGATTTTTTCTTAGGTGAGTCCGTCGTTTACCTGTAAGTGGGGCCAAGAGGCTTCGAATGTCGGGTCGTCCTCTTCAGGATCAAAGTCTGGATTATCACTAGGCGGTAGGGCTCGGAACAGGTTTCGAGCAATCTGAAAAAATGGGACAAATTGAGATAAGTTGTGTTTTTTATGCAGAGCAGAAGCTTGAAGATTGGACAATTTGTGATATCAAGTGATGATGCACGATCTGTCTGTTTTCTCAATAATTCGGCAAAATTTTGACCTAAGGATCTGACACTTGATAAGCAGACACTTTGGGTTAAATTTAAGGTCATATGCAAAGATGGAGCCTGTAGGGTCACAACTTGAGGTCAAAGTTGAATAAATAACGCTCCTCAAAAGCAAGTCAAACTTTCCCAAATTTGACCTTGAAGGTCATGACCTACAGTCCCCATATTTACAACTGACCTAGAAAATGACATTCTAAAGCTACCCCCCAAATTTGAGGTCAAGGGGACAAGCCCTTGGACAGTTATTCAGAAATCAGACGGTGGATGCATCTTTTGCGAGTTGGGAGGCTGGAAGCACTTTATGCAAATCCAATTTTGCCATGTCAAATGTCACCTTTTATTATTGACTTTCCCTGTTCCCTTAATGAACTTTTCACTTCCCCTCCATTTAAATTAATCCCTAGTCCTTTCAGTTCGCTGGAGAAAATTGAAATGGAATTGGGATGGAATTAAATTCGCATTCTTCTAATTTATTGCGAAACAAGAAGAAATTGCAAATTGCAATCTTTTAAATTCAAATCCTTTCAATCTACAAAAGCTATTTAAATTAGTTCATTCTAATTTGATAACAAAGTTGGGCTTCGAGTTCGAATCCTACCGCTGTCAAATTTAATGCGAGCCTTTCTTTAGCAAAAATTGGACTATAACTGCTATGTCCCCGAGTTCGAATCTTCCTAACTTCAAAAAAACTACTTTTACTCACCATCTGTATGATTTCTGGGTAGACGGGCTCCGTGAGGACGCCGCGATTGGCTGTGATGTAATCGACGAGTTCATTGAGCGCCCCGCGCTTAATTTCCTTCCCTTTTAAGTCTGCGACGGGGTCAAGGAAGTCGAACGCTATGCAGCACTGACGCAACTTCCGGATGAAAAGGTCCTCGTGCTCCGCCGGCGGCACGTCTGCAACAATAACAATATAACAATTAAAACATGCTCTGTCTGTTCGTCACTCATTTGTGTCAATTCAGTCCGTATGTCTGTCAAAACGTTTCTTTGGCGAGCTTTTCTTTCTTTTCTCTTGCATGCATTATAAATTAGCATTAGCCCCAAAATAAAATCAAGGTCAACTACTAACTTTTCAGCTGACAGACGGACAGACGAGGGGAGCATAAACCTGTCGAAACGCCAACGCCGAAAGTCAAAAACCAACGCCAACGCCAAAAATGAGACTTACGTTTGAACAACTCGATGGCAATTCCGCTCTCAAAAGTTGAGACCGTCATTTTGGGAACTTTCTCTCGCAAATGACAAAGCAATCAACTTTCCTGAGTAAATGTCCAAATCCCAAAACAACGGCGAAACTGAGACCGAACCGAAGAGCCCCGAAGCAGACATGGATCACTGTACAGGGTGACGGATAAGCCAATTAGCCCTAATCAATTTATGGAACAAATCAATTGGCTTATGCTAATTGCTGCCAAACGGGGAATTGAGCTGGATGAGGACAAAGCATCCGGCAGCAAGCTTGAGCTTTGAGCTTGAAGCTTGTGACACAGAAGCCTCAAATTTGAAGGTTGGTTGACATCACCGGCTTATTAACCAAGTTTCAGGTCAGGGGGTCGAATGGGGGAAGAGTTATCCAGGGGACAGACAGAGCGTGCATTTTAATTTTAAGCTAAATCCCAATTTTTGACCCTGAAGCTCATGACCTAGAGGGTTAATCTTTGCAAGTGACCTTAGCCAGCCCCTTCTAAGCCTACAACACAAATCTCAGGTCAATAGGTCAAACTGTTTGAACTTTATGGAGAAAGGAGATAAATGTTGGACTTTTGCCCCAAAGGGCTAGTAGGGAAGTTGATGCAACAGATACTCTTTTACGGATTTGAAACCCGACACCCTTGTTTTGTTTTTCGTCGTTGACGTGACGTGGCGTGACGTGGGGTGAGGTGACGAAGGGACGGACGCAAGTCGAGTTGCGAGAAGAGAGGAAAGTGAGAATTCCATCACGGAAGAATCATTATCCCATTATTTGGGAAGTGAGCTGACGTCAAAGTCAAACTGCCTCAAACTATTTTCCTCCTAAAATTTCTTGACTCTATCCCTTCGACACCCACTGCACTCAATTTCAAACTTTGTTTGGTCAAAACATGTCAAAAATGTCAAAACCCTTCTAAAAGTTTTGGATCAAGGCAGATTGTCAAAACATGCACTTTTGGATAATGTATGAGTTTCCGTGGAAACAAGGGGAAATGTCAAAGCCGTCCAAAAATAGGGCAGGGGCTTACCTTTGAAGGATGGAAGAGGTACAAGATCTGCGTCGTTGGTCTGGTGGTATCTGGATGAGCCCTGAGACTTCTTTTGCTTCTTCTTCATAGAACGTTTGGCAAATGGGTCGATCCGGTCCACGAACGTGGCGTTTGTCGTCGTCGTCGTCGTCGCCATGTCCAGCCCTAGCCCTCCACGGCCACCCCTGATGTGGGACAACTCTTCCGTCAGCTCCCGACCCACTTCATCCGCCTCGTCTACAACACAAACACAAAGTGTCAAAACATGGATAAGCTACGTACATGTTTATGGACAAAACATTGAAAGGGTTAAAGTACCACCCTGTACATTACTATAGAAATGTACGGGGTGAAAAAAGCAACAGAAATAAGAAAAGTTTAAACAGGTGGCACATCAAAGCTTAATTTGTACAGGGTGACCTCAAAACAATGAAATTTCTGTAAAATACACATTATACACCCCGTACGTTTTATATTTGAGCGGAAATTCGGAGATGATGTACAGGGTGTCGAGAAAACATAGCAAAATGACAATTATAAGCATATTTTGTACAGGGTGTAGCCAAAATGAAGCTGTTAAACGTAAAAATGTATTTACAACTATACAATGTGTCTTAAAAGTATAAAAAAAATCATGGGAAATCGGTTAAAAGTGTCTAAAATACACAGGGTGTCTAAAAACTTACTCCCTGCACACTGCCACAAATTAACAAGGACATATCCCGGCGTTGGCGCAAGCCTTGGGCGTCTATGCATTATTTTGCACCCTGTACAGCTCTCTTTAAACACGACTTTCAACTTTAGAATCTAAAGCTTAACTAAGGCGCAATCCGAAAGGAAAACATTTAAGGAGCTTTATCCAAATCTAATTGAAAATCAATATTATTCCTACAAAATGTCTCAAAGCCAAGCAACAAATGTACAGGGTGCTCCACAAATAAACTTTTACAATAGCTGCGAAGAACTAAATTTGACCTTTGACCTTCAAGGGCCATATCTTGATGACCGCTGCCTAAAAAGTGCCCAAGTTAGGGTTCAAAAGCATGCCCTTTGACCTTCAAGGCCTTGACCTACAGGGTCCATTTTTTAACATGTGCTGGAAAATGGGCTAAAACAGCTGAACCTTAAGTTTAAGGTCAATAGGTCATAAGGGTCCGCAGTTATCAACGCCACAGACAGATCGTGCATTTTGTTTTTTGACCTCAGAGGGTCCATTTTTGGGATCTGGTCCCCAAATTTCTCTCAGTGATTCAAAAGGTCAACAAAATGAACAGAGAAATGGTAAAAAGTAGCTTGACCAATATTTTGGACACCCTGTACGCAGGAAGGAGGAAAAAGTGAATTAAGTTTAAATAGGAGATAAAATAAACTTTAAGTTGCGCTGCTCTAAATTCCATTAAAGTTGGTAAATAAATTATGAGCGGAGCTTTGAGGTGGAAATGTACAGGGTGGACGCCAAATTTAAACTGTTGCACAAAAACACAATTTTAAACCAAAAATGAGCCAAACAACAAAATTTTGAAAAATGAAACTGCAATTTTTCCAAAGTTTGCCAAAAAATCCATATATTCATTTTCAGCTCCATTGAAAACGTTTCGAGACTTAATTTGGATACAGGGTGTATAAAAATATGCTTTATTTCACAAAATAACCTAATAAATTGTTGAATTGACTGCGAGAAGTCACTGAAAATCAAAATTTTGGTAAAAAAACGTTAAATTTCAAAAGCGAACTATAAAAAACACCCCGTACATAAAGAAAGCAGTCTGAAGCTGTAAATAAATATACAGGGTGTTATAAAATACCAAACTAACCCCGCATTTAAAGTATTTTAAAGAATTATATCATTAAAATCTCCATAATAGAAAAATATTGAAATTTTTACAACTAAATGCCGGTAATTGAAAGAGTTTATTGTTTTTCCCCACCCTGTATAATTAGCCGGTTGCAGGCAGTAATGGAAATGGCTAAAATTGCAATTTTAAGCTAATTTACCTCTTAAAATAGAGCAATTTAAAGCACAATTAACGAAAGTTACGTGCCCTTATTCTTTGCATAGCAACCGACTGCCGAGACTCAAAAATACTCAAAATCCTGTTTTTTGACCCTACTTATGGGCTTTAATCCCTTAAATTGACCTCAGCTCGGGCACCATCAAGTTGGAAGCTAAATTACAAGTCGAAAATTAAAGAGAAAACAGACAAAGGTTGCACTATTGTTATTGTTTCATGACATTTGACCTTGAAGGACTTGACCCCAAGTGCCCATATTTGAACCAAATCTCAGAATGACGTTCATGACCCTTCCTACCAATTTTGGGGTCAGGGGGTCAGCCCCTTGGGTAGTTATTGAGGAAACAGACAGACCGTGCATTCCAGTTTTGGGCTCACTCCGAACGAGTCTAAATTTGCAAAGTTGAAGGAAGCTAATTAAAGGAATAATTAATGGCTCTATTGATTTCGTTAAATTGACAACTTCCAAATTTATCTAATTCAAAATTCATTAGTTTTACTTTTGCGACTTTAAAATGTGCAGGGTGGCAAATATTTGGGGCTTTTGCTCCTTAATTTAAATGGAAATTGATCAATTTAAAGGGAAAATGTAGAAAAGTGGAAATTGGTCAATTTCCAGCCCTTGAAATGTACAGGGTGTGAACTATTTGGTAAATTAGGGAAATGAGCTTTTGTCTGCCAATATTTGCAAATTAAAATGTGTACAGGGTGCTAAATATCCTGAAAAAACGCAAACGCAAAACGCATTCGACAATTCCCATCAATAAAATGCACAGGGTGTGCAAAATATCAACAATTAAGCTCGCTTCTATCAATTAAATCTGTTTTCTATTAGTAAACCGTACAGGGTGTTGGAATTTTGGAATAAACCACTTTTCAATTGTTGCGACGGCTTTAACAATTAGAACTGGGTCAAAATTATGTAAAGTGTGCAGGGTACGCAAAAATTATGGGAAACGATTAAATTAAGTTAATCTTAAATATACAGGGTGTGAGAAAAAGGCTAAAACCTTGAAATACAATGCAATCCATTCCAATTAGCATAATTCCAGATGTCAAAATGTGCAGGGTGTGGAAAAAAGCTGCAACTTCTTTTAACTGCAATTTAAATGGAAATTGGACACTTGGAAAATGTACAGGGTGTAATTTACTACAATTAGCCGGTCATAAATCGTGATTTAAAATGTGCGGGGTCCAAAATATACTTCAAATTCATTAATTTTGCAATAAAATCGCATAATTTGCAACAATTAAGCCCGAATAGTCATTTAAAGTGCAAAGGGTGCAAAAATATAACAGATTATAGCATATTTCAATTGTTGGAAACAATTAGAATGGCAAACAATGAAAATTGGACCTAAATTCACTGATTTAAACTCGGAAAATACTAACAATGACACAAATTACTGTATTTTAAGTACTTTAACAATTGGACAGCTTTAACAATTGGACAGCTTTAACAATTAAAAATCCCTAATTTTCGCCAAAAATTGGGCAATTTAGCTCCTAAACTCTCAAAATTACAACAATTGGGCATCTAAAATCTTTTAAATTATAAAAAGCGCAAAAATATCAGCACATTTCAAACAATTACAACTTCCAACAATTAAATTATCCAAATTTTGTCATCTGCTTTTCCAAAAACGCTAAGATTTCAACAATTGAGCCCTAAATTGCAATTAATTAACCTATAATCGTTACAACAATTAAAAACAATCTCTAGTTTCTCTCAGATCAGACAAAATTACGCTCTAAAAAATAAAAACCCCAAAACTTTATCCAAACAACTAAAATCACAACAATTAAACCTCAAACAGCAATCAAACAATGGAAATTGTTACTAAACTCATAATTGAACTAGAAATTCGCTAATTATTGGTCAAAATAGCTCAAAGTTTCCAAAATAGCTCCCAAATCCAACAATTAACCTCAAGAAGCAGTTAAATCATTGAAATAATGAATCTAATTGTTACAACAATTAAAAACTGGGCCAGTAACTCCGTTTCTCCCACAATTAAAGATCCTCTCAATTTACAATTGTTGAAACTGCTCCAAAATCACTCCAAAACTAAAAAAAGCCATCCACAACAATCAAAACCCCAACAATTAACCCCAAAAAGCAATTAACCATCTTCCAACCCTTCAACAATTAAAAACTGGCCTAGAAACCTCCAATTTTCCCC
>JAQIXN010001163.1:0-21921 GCA_034698145.1 Proisotoma minuta | reverse complement strand
AGTTAGGGGGTCGTTTAAGGGGCTTTTCTCCACCTCACCACCCCCTAACTTTTACACGGGGACTATAGAGAGGGCCCTTGCTGAGTTTTCTTCTTATCAGTGGGTGAGCTTTCCGTCCTTGCATAAATTAAAAACCCAAAACTAGAACTTAAAAGAATAACAGCTCTGCCTCAAAGGATGCCTTGTGTATCTCCATGCTGAAATGCTTAGAAGTGGCTTTTAAGAGGACTAAGTATTCTATTAAAGAAAAATATGATCCCAAAGCTTGGAAAATGCCAAGTCAAGAAGAAATGCAAGAGTGGCAATTTCTTTTAATTCAAATAAGAGAACAAGTAAAAATTTGCGGAGAAATTTTGCTCCTTCAAGAATTGCTATCAATGCTGCTCTCAATTTACTGTTCCGCGGCTGCTTTGTACATCGTCGTCTGTGTAGTTCAAGGCTATCAGAGTGACATATTAATATTTGTCATGATAGTCACGTTTTTTTCATTGCTTAGCATAGGAAAAATGATTTTCAAAATTAAGATGGCTCTAAAAATTTCTGAAGAGGTGATTACATATAGATACAAACATTCTATTAGTAAATACTTAAAATATATTGAACTATTATTTTCCTTATAGGAGAAGCGGTTGGCAATGTTTATTAAGGAGAAGGAATTGTCAGAACGCAATTCAAATTTAAGAGGAGAATTAAAAGAAATATTCGAAATGTTAACTCTAACACCAACTCAAGTTTCGTTGAACGATTATGTAACCTTAAACAATTCTTTGACTTTGGGGGTAAGATAACCAGCTTTCTATTCTATTTTAATCTGACTACTCTAATTTTTCACAGATAGTGTCTCAAATTTTAACGACGTTTATCATCTTTATGCAACTGCAAAATGCAAATTAACTCATTATATAAGGTTTAACAGTTTAAAGTATAACTGTTTAAAGTTTTAAAGTATTAAAGCAATTTAATTAAAAATTTGGATTAAGATGCGTGTCAGTAATCAATAATCATTAATCAGATGACGCTTATATAAATTCTGTGAAAATAAACAGCTTCCGCTACTTTCGCTAATTATAATAGTTGGGCCGAAAAAGTCAATTTGAGAAAAGTAGTATGCAAACAAACTTATATATTGCAAATATCTCTTAATTAGCGTTAATCGATTCAATGCATTACTATCTAATTAAAATTGCATTCACTAGAATCTAACTAGATCTAGTTATTATTACAATTAAATAGTTAAGTAAAATAAAACTGGAAATATGTATTGTCATAAATATACTTTCCCTAAAACCATTACAGCCCAACTTTTTCCAATTTTTCGGGTTCTCCGCATATTTGGTCGATTTCCCTGCAAGTTTGTTCACACAAAATTTAGTTCTAAATCAAAAACAGAATACGAATTTAAACCAAGAGAAGATTTTAAATTTTACGCCTTATCCTCTATTCATTCATTGGTATTTGTTTTCTTTCTTTCCTTTTGGCTCTTTCAATTTGGAAGTTTAGGAAAGCAATTTATCCCTTGGAAAATTGAAGATTTGTAAGTTTCTGTGAAATATTCTTTTGTCAACAATAAAAATTTAACTAATGATTTCCTTCCCTTATTGTATGTAATAGCTCAGAGAAAGAAATTTACAAACGTTACAAAGCCCGTCAAACTGATTGGGACGGTCAGCTCCTTCCTGTTATAATCAATTCATTTGAATTCTTTTTGATAATTCAAGTAATTCTCGAATATTTCATATCTTGGTTCAATTCATCGGATTTATCCCAATGGCTGAATGAGTGGAATTTTCTAGAAGAGAATTTCCCAAATTGGAGAGTCCCTTCAGAAAAAGATCAATTTCAACTTGAAAAGTTTGTGCGACGGAATCTATTTTCTTATATTTTAACTCCAACCGTGATTCTAGGATTGGTTTTAGTAGCTAGTGAATTTAATCTAGAGATATTTGGTTTTTTCGCCATGAATTTTCTTTATACCATGCTGGCGATTAGTGTTTATCTTGTTCAAGATGCGACTTCTTTTGCAATGTTAAAATGCTTAGAATTGGCATTTGAACGCTGTTATTTTATGGTGGACGAAAAATGTTCCTTGTTTTTCCCATCCCGAGAAGAACTTAGAAGTTGGCAGTTGCTTATAATAAAAGTTAGAGAGCAGGCAAAATTATGCGGCAAAGTAATTGCGGGACAAGAGCTAATTTCAATTTTTGTTACTGTTTACTTTTCCGCCGCGGCCATGTTTGTGATTGTCAATGTGGCGCGTAATTATGAAAATTGTCTTTTGGATTTCATTTTCTCTGTATCTTTCTTTTCTCTGGTCTGCATAGTTAAAATGATGTACAAAGTTGAATATGCTGTTAAAATATCCCAAGGGGTAATTTATGACAATTTTTTAATGAAATGTATAAGGCTGAATAAATTAGTTTGATTATACGTTTGCAGGAAAGGCGTTTAGCATCTTTGCTGAAACAAATGCAACTGCTAAATGAGGCTAACAATTCAAAAGAATTACGTTTAGAACTAAAAGAAATGTTTGAGCTGTTGGCTTTCAACACTACAGAAATATCCTTAATGATTATGTCAATTTAAACAACGCTCTACTCTTGGGGGTAAGTTTTTATGAATTGAAAAAAAAAAAATCAAAAAATTTACAAAACATTTGTTTCAGATCTTGTCGCAAATTTCAACCCTGTTTATTATATTCATGCAGCTTGAAAACACAAAATAGTGGTAAATATTCATATTCCAAATAATGATCAATTAACTTTAAGTATTTATCAAATATCTAAAAATGACAAAGTGCTGCGCAAATAAAACGTACACCTAAGAAGTTATATATGTCTTTGATTGCAATAACACTCATTTGCTGCGAAAGGCAAATCATCCCGTTACAATACTATTAAATTGTGCATAGTGTTACATATTATGTATTCCAGTTTACTATTTTCGATAATTCAATTAATAATTTCCACAGATTGTTCATTTTTGACAGATTGTATATTTCACATTAAAACAGATTTCTCTCAAGCTGATATAAATGATGAAATTCTGGTCGACCTCAGAAGAAATCCATTAATTCTCGAGAATTGGAGTGAGGAAATTGTGAACTTATATTCGTTAAAATACATCTCTGAAAATCTTATGACGATCAACATCAGTTATCGAAAGACATTAAACTACCGCTTCAATATGTGCATAGTTGGAAAACTGTTTGCAAATCGCAAACTTAATTTAGGTATTGGAGCAGTGCAAACTTCCCTTAAAGCTCTTCTTGATTCTAAACAGACTCCGCATATCATTTTACTAGAAGATGTACAACTGGGAGAAAATCAAAAATCAAAACTTTATAGAGACATTCTTCGGTTATCTACAAAAGCTGTGATAGCAGTTTTCAATTCTGAAATTGAAAAATACAAAGAAGGCCATTTCTTTGTAATGTCAGGCAAAAGTAACTTATTCGAAGAATACATAAAGAGCCCACTCGGTCCAAGCATTTTGGAATTTCCATCATTGAAAAGTTTAAGGAACGAATGGCTTCGAAGACAAACAAACCTCAACAACAACGGTGTATTTTTCTTTTTCAAATATAATCACACTCCAAGTTATTGCTCGGTCTATCAAAGTATCAAACAAAACTTGAGCCTATTCAAATTTTCCGGAAATGACTGCGTAAAATCAGAGTTAATGGCTCGAAACAACTTTACAGATTTGCCAAGTTTTCTTTGGATACTTAGAAGCTATTTCTCAATCGATAGCGAACGACTTATGGACAGCAAAAGAAACGAAGAAGTGCGACATTCCCAAAAAGTAGCTTGGTGTACTTATGGAATTAGGATTGAGCCTTACAGGTTTACCATCTTTTCAGAAATTGAAAATTCAATCACAATCTCAACTTTCTCCACCGTTATTTCAACTTTTGACAAATCCACTTGGGCATGTTTTTTTGTTTCTGGAATATTCCTTATTTTCATTTTAAATGTTAAATCAACTGCTTTCAAAAAAAGAAGAATTTTGTTTTGGGTAATTGCCACTGTGTTTGATCAATCGGACCATTTTTGGAGAAATAAAAGGAAAGTTTCAAACCGTTTCTATGGGGTTTTAGGAGGATGGTTAATTATCTGTTTTGTCATAGGGATTTTTTACAAAGGGGGATTGTATTCTCACATTACATCTGTTCCAAAGTTAAATGTCCCAAGAACACTTGGGGCTTTGTTGGAAAGTGGAATGCAAATTGTGTCAGTTACTTATCTCTCAGACATGTCAACTTCAATTCAAAAGCCACCTTTGAGACTTATTGGGGAAGAATTAATGCCGCTGCTAAATTCTTCATTTGCTGACCTGTACAATCGAACGGTTTATTTGGACAGTTTTAAACATTTTCCAGACATTGTATTTAACATTTCAAAATCTCTTCCATCTAAGAAAAGTTGCCAAGAAGAAACACAATTCCAATGCCAGAATGATAGTCATATTCTAATTCAAAAGCCATTTGCAGTTTTTAGTGCTAAAGGAGATTTGAGTTCGTTTTCAAATTACTTGAGTTACTTCTCGAACCTGAAGGAAATCAACAGTTACGACAACACCCCAATATGCACTTTTATAGTTCCCTGGGTAATTTTACCCAACTTTTTTGGCGATATTTTCACTCGTGAACTTGCCCAATTGGTCGAATCGGGAGTTTTTGAACGTTGGAATAGAAATGCGGGTGTGGTTGAGCAAATTGTAAATCTTCAGGAAAAAATGAATAGCAGTAAAAAATTAATTACGGGCGGATTATCGCAGCAACTTTGGATGAGGGAAGACAGAGTCAAATGGAAATATTTAGGTTTGTCAGAAGCAACCAAAATTTCTTTAATTATGTTGGCTCCTCCTTGTTTTATAATTGTATTTCTACTAATTGTGGCAACCATGATTTTTATATATGAAATGTATGCAGCCAGCAAAAAACAAAGGGGAAATAATTTCCGGTCTATTTAATTGTTTATTTCATAAAATTCCTGTATTTTTTCTGATCATTTACCATTTCCAAAAACACTTTGAATTTCTTGTCATGAAATCTGGAAGTAAAAATAAAATTATTCTCAGTAATGCTTGTTTTTATGATAATTATTGCATACTCGAACAAATCCACATTTGGCATGATGACATCACAATTTCCTGACATTTCTTGCATGACCTTTTCTACATTTCCTGAATTGACAGCTGCAGCTGCAGAAATGGCAGCTCCAAGCAAAACTGGTTCAGGACAAGATGGAACGAGAACTGGAAGTTTCAAAATGTCCGCATGTGACTGGAGAAATATTTTAGACTTTGCCAATCCACCACAAATAACCACAGAATCAAAAGAGTGTCCTGTAGCTTCCATTTCTTCAACAATGTGCCGACTGCCATACTAAAACGAACATAAATGTTTATTGAATATTTGTACATGCCAATGTTTCAATACCCCAAGTGCTTGTACTGTGGCAAGATATAAAATTGCTAAATCCTTTTCGGTTTCAGATAGCGTCAGACCAGAAATCATGCCCTTAAGGGTTGGGTCGGCAAGGGGTGACCTATTTCCATGAAAATCTGGCCACAAATGCAACTCATTTGTAAGCTCAGAATAATTTGGAATTTTCAATAAAATCTCTTCTAATTTTGACAAAACTTTCCTGTAAAAGTAGTGCTCAATTTGAAACGCAAATTTTTGTAAATTATTTATTTATTTTTCCATACCCATGATCTCCATCCACTGACTCCATAACTTTTCCATAAGCTTTACTGGATGAAACAACAAAATCTAGTAGTTTGCCAGCAGCACTTTGTCCTCCTTCGTTCAAATAGAGATTTGGCAAAATAACACCAAAATATGGACCCCATATTCCTTCAACAAAATGGCTGACATTGCTCAAAGCCATATGACAATTTGAGGTACCGCAAATTAAGGCAAGTCGTTTTGTAACGTCGAAATTTGGAAGGATGCTACTTTTACAGCCAAGCATTCCTAAAACTCCTGAATGAGCGTCTATCAAAG
Source organism: Proisotoma minuta (assembly GCA_034698145.1). NCBI lineage: Eukaryota > Metazoa > Arthropoda > Collembola > Entomobryomorpha > Isotomidae > Proisotoma > Proisotoma minuta. Next base: position 15,911 of record JAQIXN010001163.1, on the reverse strand, counting down.
AGTAGCCAACTTTTACAGTTAAAGGTAGTCCCAACTCGTTAGCAGCAATTTCTGAAATTGTATCAAAATCCCCAGGGTTTGAAAATCGGTTTCCAATCTTATTTAGTAGCTGTGGGGAAAGCCCAACATTTTTAAAAAATTCAGGATCCCAACCACAGCCAACTCCTGGAGTGTTATCATACGTCCACTTGCACGTCACAGAACAAAGTGATCGTTTTAAACTTCCTGTAGCTTTCCATCTTAGAAAATCCGGAAGGTCGAAATATTCTTTTGTGGACTCGAAACTTTCCTTTAAATTATTTTGGAGCCAGAGAAGCTTTGGAGTTTGCATTTCCAGAGATATTTTTCCACCTACAAAACTCAAGAGTTTGTGACCTTTTAATTTGGTGTTTATTTGCTCAGCTTCTTTTTCTGCTCGGTGATCCATCCACATGACAATGTTCCACTTATTAGAATCATCAGGCGCAGAAGAGACCGAGACTGGACTTCCATTTTCAGACAATGCCACAAGGGAGCACGTGGCGCAAAATGAGAGACCTTTAATTAAATGTTTGTCTTGGATGTTTGATATAGCTTTCTGCAATATAAAAAAAATGTTTGCATAAGTAGGCTTGAAGCATATGGATTTTTTCCATTTTATGCATTTTTACCTTAACAATTTCCACAATTGTACTCCAAATATTTTCACTTGATTGTTCATAAATGGAAGGAGCAGGATTGTGGATTTCAATCGCTTTGGAAAAGGCTGAAATAAGTTGACCATCTTTAAATATTCCAACACGAGCACTTCCTGTTCCGACATCAATTCCAATGTAGTAACCTTTTTCGATGCTCATTGTTTAAATATTTTTTATATTTTAATTTTCAGATGCAAGAGTGCACAATTAAGTAAAATTTATTTATTCAGCTGAATGAATATAGTAACTGAAACAAGTCTCACATTAGTTAACTATTTAGTTCATAGCATCTACATATTGGATTATCAATTTATCAATCTCCAGTTTAGCTGGAAGTGAGGATGTCTCAAAAAGTCCTTGAATAATCAATCAATCATATTCGCTTCAATATGAAAACCGGAGAGATAATTTTCTATTTGAATGAGCATTTTATTATGCCTAAGTTAGTCTGGACAAGTTTTGCATTTTTTTTTCATGAAAATGTGTCTTAAATTAATGGGAAAAAAAATCTATTTTATGCTTGTTGACTATTGATGTGAACAATTTATAATTTTCATCTAAATGGATGACTATTTAGAATTTTTAGTTTAGTAACATTGTGGCAGTGAAAAGAAACGTTTGAAATATGCGTTCTTTAAGCTTTTACGCAGTTACTCTAACAATTCCTTTAGTAATTGTTGCTTTGGGGGGAATTGTAATTTTAAAGGCAGGGAAATCAGCTCTCAAATCAATGTCGCCATCCAATAGCACAAACGCCACAACTGCAAAGAAATCCCTGATTACATTGAAAATGGCTAGATCGTCCATTCAAGTCATTCCAATCGGATTTGAAAGCATAAATCTTAATGATACCAAAGATCCCTTGGTTCTGTTTCAAGAATGGAGGCAGCAAGCCAAAAATAACCCGTTACTAAATCAGCATATTAAAGATTCTGCAATTGTCGGGACTATTGATGAGTTAGAGAAAACACGATATTTATCTCAAAAGTTCCTTCTAAACAAACATATATTTTTGTTTTCATAGAAACTAACTTTCTTAAATTTCTCAAAGAAATAAGTTACTTTTGAGACGCTTTCTTTGTAGAATATAGAAAAAAATAACACTTCCTAATAATTTATTTAGGGAAGGACACAATCGATTAGATGTTGTAATGTCTCCACAAAATTGTGGAGAAGGGTTCAAGTTTTTTACATCTCAAAATTCGCCATTGGCCAAAAATAGTGTAAGCAATTTAAGACAAAAAAACCCCTAAACTTTGTATGCAAGACTATTTCATATGTCATTTGTATATATGCATGCAGGGTCAAAACCCAAATGTTACTTCAGTCTTCATTTCTACAATAAAGAAATCGGATGGAACTCTTGGAAACAGACAGGTTCTCACATTGCCTCCTAAAGACAACATAATAATATGTGCAAGTATGCATTTTTTTTTCATTTTCAGGTAAAATTATATGGGACGGCGGAAGTGATTTCTCCAGCAGAATCTCAAATATTTTTCAAAAATGAACCAACAATGTCCAAACTTCGAATTTTGCTTTCAAATGAAGAAAACGATGCAAATCAAGATGCAGATGAAAGGATTTCGAGATTTGTAAAAAATTACTTTGATGGGAAATTAAAAGTAGATATGAGAACACCTGCACCCAAATCTTTGGGTGGATTCATCGTTAAACCTCATAAAATAGAGTTTTATCAGAGTTCCAAAAATTGTTTGGGAGAACGCATACAATTTACAAAACGAATAATGAGAGACATGAGTGAATTTGCACTACCTGATGGCTATCACGAAGGAGAAAATGGCTGGATTTATATACATAAAGTGTATTAAAAATACACTAGATTAAACACGAAAGCTTGTTTGTCCCAATAAATTACTAATATCGATTGATACAATTAGCTCAATTACATTAATTTGTTTTTTTAAACAAGGCATCGTTAGCGTCATGCAAGAGTAATTTGGGAAATTGTAGAACGACATTGACTATTTTTAAAGCAATGCCAAATGAAACAACCTCGGATTAACGGATAAAAAAGAAAACATAAATATTTTAAATGATAAACTTGGCTATGACCCATTTCCAAAGCCTCATGAAATCAATAATGACAAAATTGCATAATGCAATAGCAATACAAAAAGACCACCTTTATGAAAATGAAAGGACAAAATATATTCTCCGATAATGCAATCGGCATTACATAATTTATAAGTTTTGGATTGATTGGGAAATAGGCTTATACGCACCCACGAATGTTTTTGTCATGAAATCAATTTGTAAATGTCCTCTCATGTCCAGTTCGTTTCTGACTTGAGAACGAAACCCCCAGAAAAAATACGCTTTGATATATATTTAATAACATTTTTAGAAGTTATATAATGCATCCACGAAAGTAAATTCATTTGAGTTCTCTCACTCAAGAGAAAAGAATTTGCTAACTTTTATAAAACAAAACCAGTTAAGCTCGTGCTTGCAGTTATGTCATGTTTACCAAGTTCATTAACTTTAAACAATAATATGTCGCTATATAATTTGAATAATTATTCAATTTGTATCTTTATTTTAAGAAAAACTTGAATTTTGCACTTCCTACTGAACTTTTATAACCAAAGTTCTATTTAAATATTTTATATTATATATCTAACCAATTTAAAGTAGCCGAAATGCTACCTGAAGTACATTTTGTTTTTGCTGTAATTTTATTTTTCGGTATCCTGAGGTAAGTATATTATCAAAAAATACAGGTGTAATTAATCAAAAATTAATTTCAGAATCACCGAGACTATTGGTCCAAATTCTTGGCGTCAATATTATCCACAGCCAGAACCACAGCCCGTGTACTTTCCAGGTAAATTAATCGGTAAACCATATGAGGCAAATTGAGATTTGTGTAATTTTCATGATTAATAGGTGAAGTGGATTACAGGGGTTCGTACAATCCTAATTATAATCGAAGGGGACCAGAGAATCAGTATCATCAACACATAGTAAATGATGCTCGCGAAAATTTCCCCCGAGGTCGTGAAAACACAGACTCAATTGGAAGTAAACGATGCATAAGCGGAGTTTGTCTTCATCCAACACAATGTTCTGCGTTGGGTGGGATTTCCAGAAAAGTTTGTCCGGAATCAGGGACACATTACGTTTGCTGTGAATTTTCCAATTCTTGTAGTCACTCTTCAAATGACGCCACGTCTACTTTCAAGTCCCCTGGTTATCCTGGACCTACTTTAGGCAATTTGATTTGTCAATTTGATATAATCTTAAAAGCCGGTGTATGTGCAGTGCGTCTTGAATTTGTTGAATTTAATACCACTGCACCTTTGGACAGGGGACTTTGTCATGTTGACCAATTTCTTGTGATAAATGCGTTGGAAGGAGCAACGTTTCCGAGATGTGGGGAACTGACTGGCTATTCGAGTAAACATTGATTGATATATTATGTATAATGAAAGAATTCTGCTCTATAATTAATATATTGTATTAATAATTTTTGTAGCTATTGTGGCAGTAGATGCAAGGCACAAATTACCACTGACATTGCTCTCTATTATGCAAAGTTCTAACGAGTTATATAAATGGAACATAAAAATGACACAAATAAAGTGTGACGAGCGAACCACGTTCAAAGGTCAGCCTATAAAAAATACCTTTTACAGGTAGATGTACATATGTGCAATTGTTTAAAACTTTTATGTAATTAATAGATTACCCAGATTGTGGAAAATCGTTTTCTACCACAATCGACGCTGATAGTCCCGATATTTCAAACTCAAAAGAGAAGTCAGCTTCTCCGGAGCACGTAACAACAACTGCATTGTCCAAAGTTGAAGATGATGATAATGTCGTGATTTTTGACGATACTTATGGTGAGACTGATCAAGTTTTCTATTCTGATGTGGATTCTAGACAAAATGTAGACAACGCATTTTTCATCGCTTACCTAAAACGAGCATACGAAGCTATAACCAACGTGAATACCTCAGACGCAAATAGTACGCTATGTAAAAATCGAGATCAAGACATTCACTCTGAAAAACTTCAAAAATTGAAGAAAAGACGAAGGACAGATGAAGAAGACGTTGAATTGGAACGAATTATAAGAGGAAAGGAAGCCTTAATTAATGAATTTCCGTGGCAGATATCCATAAGTGATAATACAGGACATATTTGTGGGGGAGCAATTATATCAAACACATCAATTTTAACGGCAAGTCATTGTTTTATGGGAGTTGTCCCTGCGCCGCTGAAATTGCTGAAAGTGATTGTGGGGGATTTTAATCTCAATAGCACAACTGATACAAAACATGAGCAAGTCTTCATAAAGTCTGTAGTCTTTCACTCACATTTCGACCCCTATTACCTCGAGTATGACATTGCACTAATCAAATTGACGGCTCCAATTAGATTCCGAGCAGGAGTGTCTAGTGTTTGTCTTCCTGAAAAGGGGAATTCATATGTCGGAAATGTTGGGACGACAAGTGGATGGGGAGCCACGACATACCCTCAAGGGAAATTGGCTACAACTCTGCAGAAACAGAAAAATAAAATCATCGAAAACTCAGAGTGCAAGAAAAAGCTAAAGATTGACTATCTTTACGATACCATGTTATGCGCAGTGGCCCCAAATTGTTCAGGGACTTGCTTCGGCGATAGCGGCGGACCTTTGACGGTAAAGGTCGGTGACCAAAACGTTATCGTTGGACTTGTTTCTTTTGGGATTGGAGGTTAAATTAGTATATTAGAAACTCATTGAACTACTTTAGCTAAAATATTTTGTTTATATTTACAGGATGCGCTTTGCTACCTTTTTGGCCAGACGTCTATACAAGAGTCACATCGTTCATTGACTGGTTATCTTATGCAATGTACTAGTCTATTTAATATTTATCCTGTTAACAAATTTATTTTCAGTTTCGAGGTTTAATAAAAACAAATAAATTACAATTGTTAATCGCACGACATTATAAAAGAATTTTTCGATATGCTTTGATTTTACACCGAGATTGTTTTACTAGTTGATAATTTCATGAATAGTAGTATTGAATAGCATCATTGTTGCATTGGGTTGAGATTATTATCTGCTAAACGACGTGTTCCATTGTTAGTTCAAAACTTTCTTCGTCAGGCTTTTCTTCAAGGTCGTAGAATGTCGCATGAGCCAAAATCAGGAAACATGAAGCTCCCATCACCCAAAATAAAACTGCACCAGCGCCCACCAAATAAAACAACGGCATGGAACATAGACCGACAATACTGTATTGTTGAGCAAGAGACAGTTCTCTTCCAAAAAGACTGAGAGGAGGGCCGCTCATGTTCCTTGTGAAAATTCCGTAGTAAACTCCCAAGACAATTCCAAACACTAAAAGTAGCAAGGGAGAGGTGACCCTGAAATTAAGGACAACAAATTATTAAACCAATCAGATCAATTTTTGTAGAGTCACTTACAAGCAATAAATAAATAGGCCAATGAATACAAATAGGTAATTGCTCTGGAAAAAATCAACGTTGCGAACGATCCTGGAGGACAATCTGTTTGCAGATTTTGGGACTTTGAACCGGCTTGTGGCAAAAAATGACGCCCATGGTCGAATTGACTCTTTTCTTTTCGTCAGCCATTGACTTGCCTCTTCCTTGGTCATTGGGAAGGGAAGTTTTCCATCATTACTAATTAAACATAACAATTTTATTTATTTTTTACAGTTTTTACTGGGAAATGATTTTGTCAGTAATACTTACGGTAGTTTGAAACCTTTGAATGTCGCAGGAGTCGGAGCCTCGATATCTCCTTCAATGTCGATCTGCATCTTAGTTTTTCAAATCTGTAATTTCAAAGAAATATTAAATTTCACATGAAATTGAAAGTTTCCAAAAAATAAGCCGGATTTCAGATTTACCTTTTCTCTTCTGACCATTTAAATTGACAGCTGTCACTTGGCAACTATGACAACTATGCAGGAAAAAAATAGTTTCACTCAGCCATTTATGCAAATGATTAAATTAAATATTTAACTTACATCGAGCGATAATTATTATCAACTTTGGTTTACGTGTCGTGTAACATCATTCAGTGGACGGTGAGTTTTCCCGCGCCAGCCGAGGCCAATTCCATACACAATCTACATATTCCAAAAAAGGTCGATTTGAAAAAAAAACAAATTTCCAGAAGTTAAAATTAATTAAGTGTTAAAATTAATTGACCTTGTTTTCACCGTTTAATAATTTTGGATGGTGGCTTTATAGGTAGTCAATCAATATTTATTCCAAATTTAATTTAAATTTATAAGATAAGGACAAAATTAAGTATAAAAAATTACTTTTTGGTCATAGCGGAAGCAGCATGGGCCGTTAAGGTCCCCGCCGCCCTTCGTTGACTAAATGTCGAAAGATTGATTGCTCAACGGTTGAATGTAATATTATTAAAATTAGATTCCTAAATTATTCACAATAATAATTTGTAATTATCATTCATTTAAAGGCTAATAATGAGCAGTGAAATGGAGGACAATGGGCTGGGGGCTGAGGGGGACGAGCAGCTCAATCACGACCAAGGACGTCTGCTCAAGGAAAAGGAAGATCTTCAAGAGCCAGAGGAAGAAGTAGAAAGTTATGATGAGCGATTAAAGGAAAGTGATCGAATTCAAAAAGCAATCCGTCGCAATCAACAACGAGAAGCAGAGCTAAGAATGCAAGCAGAATTGGAAGAACATAATGTGACTCTTGCCCCGCGGTCAACAGCTTCTCTCCCACCTCCTCCCCTTCTTCCTCTTATTTCTCCTCAAAATTTTCCAGAGGAGGATGCAAAAACTCGAGAAGAGCGAAAGAAGGAAAGGGATCGGATAAGAAAAGAGAGAGATCGACTTCGGAAAAGAGAAATTCGTGCTAACATGGATCCTTTGGAAAATGAACGAAGAAAAGAAAAGGATAGAATCAGAGCTAGGCTAAGAAGAGCAAAGGTAATAACAATGTTTTTCAACATTATAATAAGATATTATAAGTAATAAATTTCGTTTTAAATATTTTTTTTTCTTGGAATTCAACAGAGAGATAGTTTACCAGTCGCACCCGTCCAAATCTCTTCAGCCCCTGGGCCAAAGAGTAAAAAAGCCATCGCTACCATCCCTCCCAATGTGATTCCTGGTGAAACTTATGGAGAGCGAAGACGAAGACTGGAAAGAGAGAGGAAAAGAGAAGTGCGAGCAAAAGCTAAAATACACGCATTAATTCAACAAACTCTTCAACAATCGGATCAAACAGCCGTGCAAAAACCAAGGGTGACAGAAGCACTCACAAAAAGAATTAAACGAGTTATTGACGGGATGATGACAACTGTGGATGAGAAAAACTTTGCTGAAGAAATTCCTCATTACCGACACGTTAAAAAGAAACTAAAGAAAACTCAATGCGCAGCTGGTGTCCCAAATAAATACAAGGAACTTCCTCTGACACTGAGGGAAGAGGAACAGTGCGCATTTATGGAAATGACGCTCCAACAGCTTAAAGTGGAATTTGAAGAACGGAAAAGAAGAGTTTTTGAAGAAGCATTAGATATTGAAGTTGGTGGACAACAACAATCAGAGCAACATAACAATAATCATAATGAGAATAATCCGACAATCGACCAACAGCATCTTGAAGCACAATATCAAGCTATACAATCCCAAATTACGACTCAACAAGAAACTATGCAATTTGATTCAAGCGAAACGATACCAAGTGGTAAATATCTTGTTAAAGAAATAAATGTATAGAAAATTTCTTTAATGTTGTCTATTTAAATTTAGATATACGAGTTGAAGGCGAAGTTGATTCAACCAAAATACAAGAAGTGGCGGTTCAGGTCGCTCAGGGACTTTCAGGCACTTCCAAAGAATTGGTGGAAGGAGAAGGAGAAAAGATACCAGAAGGATGGAAAGACATGTTAGCAAATGAGGAAGAAGAAGATGATGGGCACTTGGATATCCCTCGCATGTTCCAAACTGCTAATGTCAAAGTAGAATTGGTTGAACCCGACTACAATTTACAAGAGCTGAATCCTGCAGACAATGATAAACATTGGAAAACGAAAACATCATTACAAAGTGACCGAATGCAACGACGATCAAAGTATAGGGCGGAAAGCAAAATAAGAGAGTTTGCTGAAGATGAAGACAACGAAGACATGCAGGATTTAGAAGAATATGATAGTGATGTCGAAGCAAGAAGAAAACATCGACAAAAGGTGGTGACGTCACAATTAGTATATCAGAAACAGCAGCAGCAGAGGCGAGAGCATATTGCTGTTATGGGTCGTCTTGAAACTCAGCTTCGAGATCTAAAGTGCAAGTGGGAAAAACTTAGAATTTGTTGGATAAATATTGCTCCTTATTCAATTGAAAGAAACGAGTTGGATAAAGAACGAAGAATTTTGCTAAAAAAGATACGAACAGAAAAGGAAGAGCTGTACCGTCTGTTGGTTGAATACGTAAAAGAAAAGAGAGAAAAAGGAAAATTCTTGGACGATACTGAAGAAACTTCTGAAAATAATGCTAATGGCGTGTCTACAATCGCAACAAACTCGGCAAATAAATCTATAAGAAGCATAGCTCTGGCTCGACGAGAGCATGCCAAACTAATACGGAAACAAAGAGAACGAAATGAAGACAGAAAAAATCTAACAAATGAAGAACAACGGCAAAAGAGGAATGCAAAAGCAAAACTCAGGAAAGAAATGGAAAGAATTGAATATGACATTTACAATGAGGTTGAAGCAGTCATTTTTACACAAACTTTGGATTTCCCAACTTTACAAAAGTTTGAAGAAACGTTTTATAAGATACCAAATCAGACAGCCATAGACTATTGGTACAACTACCTGGCTGCTCCAAAAACGCGAAACGAACTTTTGGAATGGAGAGCTAGAGTTTGGGAAATTATGAATAAGAGAAGAGTAGAGTCAGGGACTGTTCCTGAAGGGGCAGCTCAACCAGTTTATACACCAATACCCGTCACTACAGAGCAAAGTCAAATAGATTTCAATAATTTAAAAAATTTGATTGAAACTTCTGGAAATATCATTAAAGATCACTTGAACTACAAACGGTTCTATATCTACAACAGTCAAAAGAGGAGATTGGAAAAGAAAAAGCAAAATCAAACAGAGGAAGAAAAAATTGAGCAACAAAATAAACTGAATGCATACCTTCGGAAAAAGTATTGGAAAAAGAAGGGAGTTAACATTGAGTTTGGAGCCTATGTTCAGCCCAACATTGCAAAGGGAATGTACAATAAAAAACATGGAATAAATGAAAAAATCAGAGGACCCAGAAAGCCAAGAAAATCAAAGAATCATAATGAGACTCTTCAGACTGATGGCTTCAAAAGAAAACGAAGGCCTGGAGGAGGACGAAAACCGGTAACTATTTTTATTTTAATTATTTGATTTGATCGCTTTTTTTCTTATTGTTAGTTATTTATTATTAAATTTTGTACTACAGAAAGAACCAAAGCTACCACAATCTGGTCATTCATCTCAAAATAATTCATACACTCCATCATCTAGTGCTGGGATTCAATATGCTGGACATCCTAGCAATGAAGCATTTTCAGCTTCTTTTGATAATAGTAACGATGATTCTGGAGATGGTGGATGGATGCCATTCCAAATTCCAACTGGTGATTCGGTAAGTTTTTTTTTTTAATTTAATTAAATCAATGACATATTTTGATTCTTAATTGCTACACAGTATTATTTGGATTTGGATCATCAAAATTATCAAAATCAGCATTTACAAAACTCTCAACAATCACAATATCACAGCCAGCAGCAAGGAGGAGGAGTAGGACAAGGGCATCATAATAGTCAACATGCACCGCGACTCCAACTTGTCAATCAAGGTGGACATTTCTCCCAACAAGTCCATGGTCAACATTGGACTCAAGCTGCTGCTGCTGGTGATATGCATGCAGTTCAATTTCTTCCAAATTCTCAGATAAATTTAGTAAGTGTTTGATTGATTTAATTATTTACAATTTACTAATTTCATTTTGATGCAGATTGGTCATATTGCTGCTGCTGCTGCTAGTTCTGCTGCTGCGTCACATCATCATAATCACCATCACTCGCAGTATTACACAAATCAAGATTATTCCTCTTCTGCATCATCTGTAATAGAGCACCACCATCAAAGGTCACACAAAAAAAGAGGTCGAGTGAGAGGCAAAAAATACAACTTCAAGAAAACTCTGGATGGAGTCAAAAACTTTGCTCGCAAACGCGAGGGAATTTGGCAACGAAAGAAAAGAGCTCCTGATGGAACAGAAGATGCCATTGCTGCCTTTATTGAAACTCCTGCACCCCTTGAAAAGCTGATAGACAAAGAAATGCTCCTACCAAAATGCACAATTTGTGATAAGGTATTGTCAAATGATATCATGTTGCAAAAGCATTATAAGCGGTGGCATGCCAAAGATGAAAAGAATCGAAAAAAAGAAAATGGAAAAACTCGTGTTTCCCCCAATAAGAAAACATCGTCACCGGCCGACCCAGAAAACGATAATAAATGCATAATCTGTAATTACAAGTACATGGATATTAGAACTTATACCTCGCATCTCAAAAATATGCATTTTACAAAAGAGGGCAAAGACAACATGCATCCTTGTCCTTTTGGAAGACGACAAAAGTTGCCGTGTGGACAGAGAGAGTTTGGAAGAAAGTTTATCAAAGAGCACATGAAGAAGCATCACGGTAAAGATTTAGCAGAAAGTGTAAGTTTATATTATTGCTCTATTTTAAAATATATTATTCATATTATCAAGTAATTTCTTTTTTTCTCTTCTTTTTATGTTGTAGTTTGTCCTCAAAGTACACTCTGCAAAGGAGGCTAAAAAATCAAAAGCACGAAAATATCTTTGTCTTCACTGTGAGTCGGATTTTTTATATTATTCCGACCTTGTGAGACATTACGGAGAAGCACATGGACGGAAGAGATACGAGTGTCAATTTTGTGGAATATATTTGAGAACTGATGATTTCTTCTGGGACCATGTGAAGCTTTTTCACCCAGAGGTATTTTTTTAATATGAAAGACAAATTAAGTTTCTTAAAATAATAATTGTATTGTCATTTTACCAGACAAAATGTAGCATTATCCCACCTGCCAAAAACTTGGAACCATCTTCAGCATTTCGATGTACAGAATGTTTCTCAGAATTTTCATCCAATAACCATCTTACTTTGCATATGGAGAAAGGCCACAAGTTCCCAAATGCTAATAAAACAAAAATTAACAACGATTCTGATGATGAAAACACTGAAGCTACTGATGAATTTTGCTATATTGACACACCTTACAAGTGCGAAATTTGTAAACATCGTTATACTGAGCTTTTCAATCTCAGATACCATGCAGTCAGAGATCATGGTCTGTATGATTATATAAAATCTGCCAAAGAACAGGTATAATATACTAAATTAATCAAAATTAGCAAGTAATTGTAAATTTCATTTCCAGGGTCTACTTGAGGAAACAAATTTAGCTGCAGAAAAGAGTGACGTGTCTACTCCAATATCCTACCAACTTGCAATGCCAACAAGATATTCTCGCACTTCAAGAAAACCAAAACCAAATGCCATGGAGAATACTCCTTCAATACCCTGCACCATGTGTCAAGCTAAAATTACTGGCACTGAATGTCACGACTATCACAAGCGATACGAAAAATATATCAAACGTTATTGTATCCCTTGCAACAGAATGTTCTGCCGAGCTGAAATTCTGGACAAACACAATGAGCAGTGTCATGGAATATCTCCAGATAGCGTTCAATCACTGTCAGGAACAGACTATCGTTGTCCCGTTTGTCTTTCACCATTCTCAACAATCGAGTTTCACAGACACCATGCTTTATTTGAAGATGATCCAGACAACAAACGATGTGAAATCTGTGGACAAAATTTTGTAAATCGACAAGCTCATTCCAAGCACATGCGTGAGGACCATAAAATCCCTGCAAAAGAAAGTCAAAAAAGGAAACGGGATTCTATTCCCAAAAAACAACTTGTGCCCGAAGATTGTGAGAACTTGGTTGTGGAGACCAAAGTTGAAACTGGAGGAGCTTCTGGGGAAATGACACTATTTACTTGCAAAATATGTCAGAAGAACTTCAAGACGAAAGATTTTGCTAAATTTCATGTTTTATTTGCCCACAAAGAAGATGCTTTTACTAGAGCTCTTTGTAAACAATGCAATGCGACCTTTGTGGATGCTCGAACTTTAAGAAAGGTAATAATAATATGATGAAGAGAACAAATCCATCCCTTGAAATGGAGACGCATTGTTTAAATTTTTGTTATTAATTTTTAGCACATTCAAGTACATCATGGGGAACTAAGGCGTATTATATGCCCCTTTTGCGATAAACCATTTTCTTCAAGGATGCAAGGTTTCAGACTTCATCTTAGCAATGTTCACCCCGGCCTGACCTACAAGCCAGAAGAGTTGAGGGTACGTATATAAAAAAACAATATTAACAATAATTTCAAGAAAAAAGTTCTTTCTAAAAAAAATAATTTAATGTAGATTATCACTGGAACAACACAAGATGAAATATTTTGCAAGCTATGTTCCAAATTTTTTAAAACTGAACAGGTAACCTGGTCGAAGTGGAAAACCAATCTTAATTTAAATTTAATGTAATTCTTAATTTGTTTGAATAGGGTTTAAAAGAACACATGACAGGGAAACATTTTTCTGCACATTTTTCTACATTTTGTGAACTATGTGGTCTCCAATTGAACCCTCTTTACAAATTTAAGCACATGCGTTATCACGCAGAAGCTGAACAACAAGCAGCAGAGGAAACAGAAGCTGCAATTTCAACAATTGTAAGAATTTATTTAATATGCACATTATATTTTGTATTAATCATTATATTATATTTGATGTTTTACAAAAAGGAATCAGAAGCAGGCGCAAGTTCATCTACTACACCACGTCGAATTAATGCTCAGTCAGCCAAGTTTGATGTCACACAACTAATTGATGTCATGCACTACATAATTACAACTTCAGCCAAACGACTTCCACCACCAAGAACCAGATACAGTAATGGACGACGTGGTGAACGTTCGATAGGGAGAAGAGTAACATACAGAGAATTGTCTAGTGGAGAATCTGGAGACGACTATGAACAAAGTGACTACGAAGATGAAGACGTTGATTACTATAGTGATGACTATGATGAGTCATTGGGAGATCTCATAATTACACCGGAAGGAACCAAATCTCGTCCAAGACCCGGTCCTTACAGTAAAACTCGGGGAGTTCGTAAAGTGCCTGAAGCTAAACCAAAAGCAAAACGTAAACTGGTGATAGATAAAGACTCTGGACCTAGCATTCCCTACATCGACTTGGACTACGACCGTCGCCTAGTGCTGGAATTAAAACGATGCGATAAGGCTGCTGCCAAATATGCAGCCTTACGACGTGCTCGAATTAAAAAGGAAAGGGATATGAAAAAGAAGAAAGCCGAACAGAAAAGGAAAGAACTTGAAAGAAAAGAACGACTACTGAAAAAGAAGCGAGAAATTGAACGAAAGCGAGAAGAGGAAGAAAAAGTTGAATTGGCATTTGCAGCCGAAGTTGGAAACTACTTTGCTATTCAAGGTCAAGCGGAAGTCGAAGAAGAAGTTGAAGAACCAGCTCCTCAAATTCCTATTGCACCAATTCCAGTTTCAGTAATTCAGCCTCTTAATGCTGCTACTTGGGATCAAAATGGATTTCCAGTTAATATTAAAACGGAACCGGATGATGATTTCCATGTATTTGCAGTGGAGTGTGATGTAGAAGTTGATCCACTTGAGCCGTCAACCTCCGCAGCAATTCCAATGGAAAATTAGAGCCAGTGAACGTTTATACAAAATTTTAATTTATTTGTCCAATTACTTCCATTTAACTTTGCGCATAATTTTAACAGCCCACAGATATAAATAATATATCTGTTTTAGCAGTAGATTAAATTAGATTTTAGTATGTAAGGACTAATTTTTGCTATTGCGATTTTATGACAATGTTGTGCTTTGCTGTTATTTAATGTACAGCAAAACACTAATGATACTTTGTAATGCAATTGTTGTAACCAATTGAATTTCGAAATATAATACTTATTTCGTTTGAAAATTTTGTCTCATGAATCGCATTCATTGAATTACATCTAAAGAGGGAACCAAATGATAGATTTCTCCCTTATGTTGGTTGACAACATTTGACAACGGCCTATAGTTATCCTTGCATTTTGGAGTTTTGACTAGTTAGTGGATTATGAGTGATTTTAACCACAGGGGAAGTGTCCCCAGCAGTTCCTCAAGCATGGAAAATGGGGACAGAAGAGCAAGCAATGCAACCACCGGAAATCCATACGACGTCAACTCCACGGGATTCAACTCGGACTTGTTCATCAAGAAGATTATCAAGGTAGTGACCAATTATTGATAATCAATATAAATTTTAATTTACCCGTTTGTTTGTTAAGGAATACTCACTCAACAAATTGATGGAAACGGAATCTAATTTAATCCGACAAATTCAGGATTTGGATTCCGACATGCAGACATTGGTCTATGAAAATTATAACAAGTTTATCCTGGCCACGGACACCATTCGAAAGATGAAGACAGATTTTGGGAAAATGGAGGATAAAATGGGATTGTTATCCACAAATATTGGGGTCATTGCTGAAAATTCGGCATCAGTTTCTAATAATTTAAAGGTTGTTTGTTTTAATTTTTATGTTCATTCTACTGTAATTTTGATAAACTTTAATATCTAGGATAAACGGGACAAAGTCAGTCGGTTATCATCAATCGACGATTTGCTGAAAAAGCTAAAATTCTTATTTGAGTTGCCGAATAAATTGAAGCAATTTTGTGAGGATAAAAATCACGAAGAGGCCGTCGCTTGCTATTTAAATGGAGTGGAATTCGTTTCGGAATTTAAACGGTTTCCAAGTTTAGAAGCTATTAAAATTGACTGCCAACAAATTGTGGGAGGAATTAAAGAAGATCTTTATTCAGATTTTCAAGATTCAGAGGTAAATTTTATTAAAAAATTAATCATTAGTTTTATCATTATTATGTAGCGGAGCTACATTATGTGAACGCATTGTCTGTCTGTCCGTCTGTCCGTCTGTCCGTCTGTCCGTCTGTCCGTCAGCACGATAACTTTTGACCAAATCATCACAAACGTATGAAAC
>JAQIXN010001162.1:0-21934 GCA_034698145.1 Proisotoma minuta | reverse complement strand
GGATATCGGATGCGTCTGTCTTTCCAAATCTGACGGACTGTTAACTGTGTAGTAAATTCCATCTTAAATTGTTTAAACATTATAAGTAAAATCTATTTTTTTTAAACTATTTATATACTTTTGTATATTTTAAGTACCCTCAAGTCATCTATTCGATCAATTTTCCTGACAAACATTGAAATTCCAACTTCCGTTGCATTTATCTGCGTATATTTCTCTCCATTGTTTGTCTGCAAGGCCAATTCAGGCCTAATATTTTTGTTGTAAGATGATGATTCCAAGATTGTTAAAACGATCTTTTGAGGAGACTCGTTTGTTTCTTTGGCCTGTAAAAACTGAATTGGAGTTATAAAAAAAGCCAATTCAACTAGAATTTTTAGCCAATTAAAAAGAGCTAGTTCCTCCATTTGAAATAGGTATAATAATTGTAGTATTGGAAAGCTAGAAATGCTATTAAAGTGTTCACTAAAATATAGCAAAAATGCATAATAACCGAAAAGCATGGGAGTAGTCCTGTTTGTATTAATTTGCAAAATTGGACTTTTGTTGATGATTAATATTGATTGAATCCATTATTGTTAGAAACAAGTCGAGCTAAGCTATTTTTGTAAAAGCAATAATTTTTCAAAATAATGTTATATGAAAATAAAATATGAAAGTGACTCATTTTATTGATTTAAAAATAAATCTTACTTTTAATTAATTGTTTTATTCAATACTCATGCTATCACAATTTATATCATCTTGTCTTGATAAAAGCAACAAATTGACAATCCATGTATATGTCACGTTTTATAACACAATGGTTGCATTTCAGATAAGTGACGTTTATCAAATGTCGAATAAAAACGATTTGGTTTTCCAGTCCACTTGACCAACATCAATTAATTAGATTTTAAAAAAAATTGCATTCCCAAATATAAGCACCAGGCGCTTAAATTTGGTTACAAAATGAAGATTTCTTTACTCTTTCTGGCTGTATTCTTTGCAAGTTCTTGTACTGCAAACAAAATATACGGTGAAAACTTCAATTTTCAAAATAAAACAGAAATAGTTGATGCTATTATAGAATTTGTTCGCCCTCACGAGTAAGCTTACATAACTATCCATAATAATTTCAATTTATATTAAACCACATATAAAATAGAAATTCCATTCGCCAATGGATTTGGGGGACGTATGGAGTCAACTACAACAATCCCTTTGACTCTGGGGACATTCAACCTTATGCTGAATTCATAACTTGCGAATTATGTGTCCCAATTCTGCCTGTACTTCGATGGGCTTTAGGGGCTGGAATTTCGAAAGACCTAATGATTGATGCAATAACAGTTGTCTGTCAAATTCTTAACCTAGCACCAAAGCCTGAAGTTTGCTTCCCTACAATTTCTGCATATGCGGTACATTGTGAATATTTTTTTAATTACGATTTTACATAATATACCAAAATTTATTGTAGACGCCAATTATGTACATCGTTGAGAACAAGCCTGATTTGTCAGATGACGATTTTTGTGGAATTCTGAACCCTGGTTGCAAAGAGATTAGTGATGAACTAAAGAATTGGCAAATTGACATTAATGAGGAAGGAAAGCCAGAACCAGTGACTCCAAATTACCCTCCAGTGAGTTATATAGATCAATGCATACATTTTGCTTATTGAATTTTCATATTTATTGCTTTAATTCAAGGAAAATGCAGCTCTTACAAAGATCGTGCATTTTACCGATGTTCATCTTGATCTTGATTATGTTTCGGGAACAAACACAGCTTGTGGTCTGCCGACATGTTGTCGAGAGGAAAACGGACAACCAGGAAGTCCTGGAACGACGGCGGGAAAATATGGACATTTTTCGTGTGAATTGCCTGAAGCAGCTTTGAAAGCAATGCTAAACCATGCTGCAACTGTTCATAGTGTAAATAATATTGCATATTAACAATTAGAGTAAAATGTATAAATTGTTAATAACTTTCTGTAGGATGCCAAGTTTGTATTTTTAACAGGAGATTACATACATTCTCTTGTCTGGACTTATGGCGAAGAAGAAAATTCCCGCCACATATCAAACGTTAGCACCTTTCTCAAACAAGCATTTGAAAACACGGATGCCGAAATTTACCCACTTACAGGTAATTACACAATGATGATCATCGGTAATTATAGGAAATCACTGTGTAATCACTTACAGGGAATCATGAGCCAGGAGTGGTCAATATGTACCCACCAGAAAGTTTGTACAAAATATTACTGCTAGTACTAAATACAAAATAGTATTAAATAGTAACTTTTAAAATAATTTATTTAAGATGTATGGGATGATGGGTTTCCATTGCGTTGGATGTACTCTGCTTTGTTGGAGCCTCTTCAAGAATATATTCCAGAGCTTGAAGAACGAGAGCGCTTCCTTAAATACGGCTTCTATACTACAATTTCTCGACATGACCCCACGTTAAGAATTGTTGCTCTTAATACAAATATTTGCTACACCAACAACTTCTGGCTTCCTTACGAATCGGAAGACACGTCCGGGCAACTTCAGTGGTTTGCTGATACTTTGGACGTTGCAGAGAAAGCTCAACAAAAAGTATTAAAAATAACTTAAATACGATTTGTAATGTGTATTTCTAAATAAATTATTATTCGATACGTTTTATAGGTGTTCCTGATAGGACACATTGTCCCAGGTTCGGACTCCTGTTGGCCAGTTTGGAGCAATCAGTTTAATAGAATTGTGAGACGTTATGCCCATTTGATTAAAATGCAATGGTATGGACACAGTCACACGCAAAATTATATTATCACATTTGATGACGAGAGCAAGCCTGTTAGTTTCGCTTTCACTGGTATGAAATGAAAACTTTATTAGCCTGCATTGATTTTAACTTTAAATATCGTATCATGATATCTTGATAGGAGGCAGTACGACTCCTGACGGTGTCAATTCTGCATACAATGTTTACTACGCAGATGGAGAACGAGCCCAAGATTCTACTTGGGAAATTGTTCAGCATGAAACATACATTTTGAACTTGACTTATTCTAATGCAAACCCCGACGAAGAACAGCCAAAGATTGAAAAGATTTTTGACTCCAAGAATACTTTTGGACTACAAAATTTATCTCCTGCACAAGTTCACAACTTCATTTTGAAGATGGCTTGTGACAGTGATCTTTTCAAGGCTTATGAAAAGTAATATTATTTTTATTGTAAAATATTAATCAAATTATTGAAATGATTAACGTTTGTAAATGTTTAAATGCAATGGACAAGATGCTCCTAGATATAGACCCTGTTACCTAAATGATGCTCGATGCAAGGCTGATGTTTTACGAGAGTTGTTCAAGTCGAATTCTGCTGATGATTCACACAAAAGGCGATTGGAGGAATACATCCTAAGCGTAGATTGCTCTGAAACAGATTTTACCACTGAAGGAAACGGGGCCACATCTGGACCAGCCTCAGCTACCACAGGAAATATAATTACCGAACCAACAGAAATAATTTCCAGTTCAAGAGCGACATCTGACGGTGACACAACCACTCAGCCAGAATCAACCACGGATAACGTTTCTGCAACAACGGAAGGCGGAAATAGCGCTGGAAATGCTTTAAATATTAATTATAGGTTGCTAATTTTGGCTTTCATTGCATTTTACGAGTATCTAAAATAAAACTCTGATTTATTTTTAAACAATATTCTACATAACAGTATATGATAAAAAATAAAACATTTAAATACCTTTCGTGGTTGAAACTGCAATTCGAAAACTTATTATTTCATTGAAGAGGAAGTGTCCTACTTTATAATGTTAGCTTTCAAACAGAATTACCAAATTCTGGCAACATATCTTTTAAGGAGTTAAAATTATCCCAACAAAGTTTGCTCATGTATAACCTTTTGTTGAAAACAAATCGGAATCCTTAAAAATTGATTTTCATGACATTTCTGAAATGCCCTGGATTAAATTCATTACCAAGCTCACTTTCGTGTTTCGTCTATAATTCTTCTTATTATGCCTTTCTTCTTTCAAATAATATATCTCAACCAGAAATTGGACTTTTTGTCTCAATTCTGTTTGAGAGCAGGATGGGAGACGAAGCCGATCCCGAACATGAAGCACTTGCCAAGGAAATGCTTTCTCTTAAAGAGAAGCTGATAGCCACCAGGAAATCATTTGTGGAAAAGAGTTTGGCTGACATTTGTTCTGATATTGGACCCGCACCAAAGCTAAAGCTCCAAACAAAACGCATTCTCCGAGGCCATATTCATAAAGTAAATGCAGTCCACTGGGCCCAGGACAACCGAAGTCTTTTATCGGGTTCTTTGGATGGGAAACTTATTGTATGGGACACTTGGAATGGGTCCAAGATTGAAATTATTCCCTTGAAAAGCTCTTGGGTATTGGCAGTTGCCTATGGTCCATCTGGACAGTTTGTTGGTAAGTAAAAATGAAATTAAACAAGCAACATATATATCTTCAATTTATGCAAATATGTAGCTTCGGGAGGGATGGACAACATGGTCACAGTTCATGATCTTCATAACAAGGATTCCGATGGAACCCCAAAAATATACAGAGAACTTGGTTTCACTGGGTTTTTAAACTGCTGCAGATTTCTAACCGACAGGACCCTGTTGACGGGATCTGGGGATTTGAAAATGTACTTTTTATTTTTCTTAGTTTAAAGCTTTTAATTTAAAATGATTTTGTCCACACTTCAGAACAAATTGGGATTTGACAAAAGGCTTGGCCATAAATGAGCTATTTGGTCATTCTGGAGATGTTGCTTTCATGTCGTTAAAGCCAGAGGATGAAAATGTTCTTGTTACGGGGTCACTTGACCAAACAGCAAAATTATGGGACCTCCGGATGAAGGGGGCAGTTCAAACATTTTGGGGTCATTCGGGAGATGTCAATGGGGTAGCGGTGAGTGAATTAGTAGTATTGAAATATGATGTTGTTTTTAAAATGAATCCTTCAGTTTCATCCTTCGGGACAAGCATTTACGACAGCATCGGATGACAACACTGCAAAGTTATTCGATATCCGATCTGACAACGAAGTTGCCCAATATGAGCCCCCAGAATCAGAAGACACAGGATTGACTTCTTGCGTAATAAGTAAAAGCGGACGCTATCTTTTGGCTGGGCATGCGGATTCAGGAATTCAAGTTTGGGATATATTAAAAGTAGAACATCTTGGTTAGCCCAAATGATCAATGTTAAAAAAAAAATCCCATATTAATATTTTATTTCCAGGCATACTTTCTGGACATGAAAGCAGGGTCACAACCCTTGATATTTCAAGTAATGGAATTGCCATCGGTTCGGCTTCATGGGATCAAAATGTTCGAGTTTGGTTTTAGGTTATTGGAAAGTTATATAGTTTGCAGATTTGAGACAAATGTGTTGCTATTAAAAAATATATATATTACATTTGTGGATCGTGTTGTTTTAATTTCCAATAAAAAAGCTGCAAAAAGGTAATGCCAAGGGCACCCGGGATTCCCAAGCGGTCACCCATCCAAGTACTAACCGGGCCCAACGTTGCTTAACTTCAGTGATCGGACGAGAACTGGTGCGTTCAACGTGGTATGGCCCTTGACAAAAAACAGAGGAAAAGCAGCGGAGTTTATGCTGAAGATTCTTGTATTGGGGCAGTCTCATACTACCTCCTTCGCAGTTCTTTGATGGATTACAAATAGCAACACAACACAAAACCCATTTCAGTTTTCTCATTCTCCATAATCTCCATTGCAAATGTCACCCAAAGGATTCATAATGTACATTGCATTGTTGCATATATATATTTTTCAAAGTTTTGCAACATTTTATTTATGTATTTGGCAAAAATTAACTACTACAACAAGTTTACCACTGTTTTATATTACAGGTTTAAACAAAACATATTTATTGACAATTACACGCCTACTTGAACTTCAAGCATTTTCTTTTTCGGGTTTAAACATTTTCAATGTGGGATTTCCTGAAAACAAACAAAATTTTAGTATTAAATCTTGAAAATAGTTGAAAATTTTGTTACAAACCCGTCCAGTTTAGCTAATTTATACTTCAAACAACTTTCATCCTCCATTCCATCATTTAATTTGGCGACAAGTTCTTCAGAGTATGTTGTCAAAATGATTTGAAAGCTGCTGTTTATTTCCGCAAAACTAAAACATTTTTAAAAATAATTTATTTTTACATTCTATCTTAAAACAGTTTAAATTGTGCCATACTGATTTGCAAATCGATCAACCACATCTGCGTCCAAATTAGCCAATGGTTCATCCAAAATGAGAATTGGGCAAGCTTTACCAAATTTTTTGATGAGGGCACATCTAATTATTAGAGCTGCCAAAGATTTCTCTCCAGAACTAGCATATCCCCTCATGGACACCTCAATACCGGTGGCCAGTGACATAAAAACACTGTATTCATAATCAGGTATTCATTAACGTTCGTCAATTCTCTTTGATGTTGAGCCATGATGCTTTCGAGTGTCTCCGAAGCCTTTTCAGTAATTTTTAACAAGTTTTCTTCTTTTTCCTGTAGATTCCTTCGGAATTTTTGATAAGTGGTGGAAGCATCTTTGTAATTGGTATTAATATCATGTTCAATTGTTTTCTTTTCTGCCTGCTGTGCAATTAAAGTTTTGCTATGGGTGGCAAAAGTTTCGTTGAGTTTTAAAAGTTTTTGCCCTAAACTTTCCAAATGGTATACAATTTGATTTTTGTGTTGGAAAGTTTGTAGTTTATTCCCTAAAATTTTCTCTTCTTGATATGCTTTTAGTGCTGCTTTTGATGCTTTTAATTGATTTGCTTTGGGTAGAACTTGTATCAATAATTTTGACGCTAGCTTTTGTTCTTCCTAAAATGCATAAAAATGTTTAAAATTATAATTTATAATAATAATGGTTACATACAAATAGCTCTTGAATATCATTGGAAATTTCAGCACATGATTTTTCAAGACTTTCTTTTTCTGATTTGCATTGATGTAGTTCAACGTTTAATTCCTGGATTTGCTCTTCTGGTTGGTTTTGAGAATTTTGATTTTCCTCGAGCTGCTTCAAAATTCGAAGGTTATCCTTCTTTTCTTCAATTTTTCGAGAAATTATTGGCAGAGCTTTGTATTGCGTTTCAATCTTTGCAAGATTAGCCTCTAGATCTGAATAATTATCAGAAGCAGACTGAGCTTCGTTTAACAGTTTTTCATACTCAATCTCATAAGTTTTGAGGTTTCGATTTGTAATATTGAGTTGCTCTTTTATTCTGGAAACTTCCGTATTTTCAAACATTGTAAAGTTTTCATTGCTAGATTTATCCATCTTTGACTTTTTTGGTAAAGGAGAGCCGCTCTCGTTTTCTGCATTAAAAGATTGAAATTCCTTCACAAAAGGAATAACGTGTTCACATTTGATTTCGGCATGAAGCATCTTTTCTAGCGGACGCAAGTTTGAAATAGCATTTTTAAACTGTATTTTAAACGCAGCTTCATCTTTCTTCAATTCATTTAATTTCTTCTCGTATTTTAACTTCAAGTTGTTAAAATTGTCTGAGCAAAACATTGGCGTCATGCAAGTTTGGCAGGATAAACTGTAACAATATTTCAAAAGTTTGAAAACCAAGAGAAAGTAAATGTTTCTTGGGAAAAACATACCTTTTCATGTCATTTAAAACCTCGTCTAAAATGTTAATTTTCCCTTTAATTTCCGCAATTTGATTACCAAGGTTTTCCACTCGCAATTTTTCAGCAGTAAAATTGTTCTCTACTTTAGAGACAATTTGGTAATTCGCTTTCTTTCTATCAAACTCTACAAAGATACAGAAATTAAAAAAATCAAAATTAAAAAAATCAAAATTGATAATTTAAACGAAAATACTGACCATCAATTACTTTAATTTGCTCTTGCACAAATTGCCCAACAACTTGCATTTTGCTTTCGGACTTTTTTGCCGATTTCAAGTTCTCTTCCAAATTCCTTAGCATGTTGCCAATTTCTTTTATGCTTATTTGGTTTTCTTTAAGCTTGCTTTCTGCTTCTGACTTTTTCAATCTAAAATATATTAAAGATGTTATAAAACAAATTCAATATACATCTAATTTAACTAGTTCCTACATCAACTCGGACTTTTTCTGCAAAAGAGAATTCCTTCTGCTCTCAGTATTTTCTTTGTGGCTTTGTAATTCAGATATTTTCTTTTCTAAATTCCTATTCAAAATATCAACATCTTGAGAGCCACTTTGATTTAAAAAGTGGGTAATTTCTTGGGAAGCTTTTTGTGACTGCTCGATCTTGAATTCATTTGCTCCAAAATTTTTTCCTAATTTTTCAAGTATGCTTTCTTTATATTTGATTTGAAGCTCCATATCGGACTTTTGTTCATTTTTCTGGAATATATTCATATTGTCACTTTCTTCATTTGAAACCAATCGTTTATATTAATACCTTCTGTATCTTGGCTTTAATATTTTCCAACTTCTCCTTCAAATTCTCTTCTGTCATGTTTTCTATAGCATCTTCTCCCAGTTTTTCATCAAGCAATTTTATGTCTTTGGTAAGCTCCTCAACATTTTCCACATGTCTAGCCAAGCCTTTGTAAATTTCTATTTTGAGTTCCATTTCATTTTTGTCTATTTTTACAGGGTCCAGTTGCTGTTGAGTTGCCTCGACTGCGTTCTTAAGCAAATCAAATTTCTTTGTCTTTTCATTAAATTCTTGGGCACGTAGTTCAGCATAGGCAACTTCCGGCTTTAATTGCTCAATTTCTAAGACAGATAAAACAGATAGAATTGAATCAACTCAATTAATGTAAAATATTCAATTTTAAGAAATGCTTTGATACCTTTCGTTAGCTGTTTTTTCTCTTTTGCCAAATTTTCCAAAGCAATATTTATATCTTTAAATTTCATTAGATCATCAAATAAATCTTTTACAGTTTTTGGGGTGTCAAAAATTAGCTGCCCATCTTCTTGTGAGGAAACTATTAAATTTTCTAGGACGGCCGAGTCAGTGCCCATCAATTTGGAAATTTGCTCCTTTGCTTTCTGTATTAATCATAATTTCAATATTTAATTAGTATTTGGTTTTGGAAACTATATATACAATATATATCACCGTTTTGTTCAGTCCAGTTTGCATTGCTTGACCGTTTCCATAATAAATATTGCAATGCTGCTTCATTTTTTTGTTATCAAGTGTCAAGATCCATTCAATGATAAATGTTTCTTTCTTGATTTTGAGATGAAGACGGATTTTAGTGTTCTGCAATGAGAAATAAACATACATATCATGTCCTATTTTAGGTCGCTTTGTATGCTCTAATCATTTACCCCATTAGTTTCATCTCCACCAATATATGCACAAATAAACGATTTTACTACGGAAAGTATAACTGTTTTAATTGTATATACATAAAAATAAAACTACGGAAATGAATATTACATCGATGTGGGGAAGAAGGGATTTCTCCAGTCAAAGCCAACTTTATTGCTTCCACAAGAGCCTAAGAAAAAGTTACAAATACATAAAAGTGGACAAAACGCACTACTTTAATTACTAACAGTCTTTCCCGTCCCATTATTTCCGCAAATAGTGGTCATTAAAGGCCCAAAATTAATTTCATGATATGCTTCTCTGTTTTCATCCCTTGCAAATGAAAAACTTTTCACTTTGTATAGTTCCAGCTTCAGCAGTAGCACTTGAGGTTGAAGGTTCTCCATTTGGAAGGGAAACTGAAAATTTGTGTTGCACTTGATGTGAGACAGAGATTACAAAACTACAAACACGCGAGTCTCACATTTCTCTCTCTCTGGATATGAGAGTGTTTTAAGCGTCAGTGAGGAGTTTAATGTTTAAAGGGAGAATGAAAACAAAGTTGTCCAGACTCCAGAGTATATCTTGAATTATGTTGCATACAATTTGTACAAGCGTAACCAGGCAAGCATTTTGCTCAAACTGTTTTTGCAAATAGAAACAAAGAGGGATAGAGACGAAACCCCGCTTGTTGTTTGCGATATAAGTATTTTGAACTTGCGAAATTATACGAATGTATGTGGTGTAGTTACGTATTGTTTAATGAAGTATGATCTAATCCTTTCCTGCTGAGAAAAAGGTTGCACTTGAATTCTCATCTGAAGCCAGAGTTTCTCTTTCTTACACCACTATAAATAGGTACAAACATACAAACGTTAAGTTAGGGACAGCTTTGATTTGTCGATAATGATTTATTGTGGACATAACATCCCGTTTCGATTGTTTAAAATTTTTGATTAATTCTAAATATATATGCATCTTTACAATCTAATTATAAAATGTCCAAACATGTCTAAAATTTAAAAGTAATTACTTAATATTCTGAATGTGTATCAAAAGAAAAATAAATTGAGGTACATCAATGTAAAATGCTATTGCTGGGAAAAGTTAACATTAAAAATTAACATTTCAAATTAACAAGGTTTTCCATAACAAATAAAATTTCGTCTCAAGCGTCCAATTCCAAGCGTATTTGGGATTTCCTAATAAAAAGCATAAACCATTTTAAAATTGTGTCTCATATTTTAGTGTTTCCATTGCTTACCCATCTTCTTTAAAAATTTCATATACTACTATTTCAGGGGCTTCTATCCTATCCTTTAATTTTCTAACAAGACTTTTGTTAAAAGTTGTCAGTATTACTTGGAAACTGCCCAATATTGTGGAGACACTGGAAAAATTAAACACATGATACTTACAAGCTGCAATCAAATCTAAATCTTTGAGTATCTCACTGATCTGCAAATCTGTCGACAACAAATTGGTCCAAATTTGTTAAAGGGTCATCCAAAACTATTAGAGGACAATTGGGAGCAAACTTTTCAAGCAGGGCACAGCGAATAATCAATGCAGCCAACGATTTTTCCCCACAACTTGCTCTTGATCTCATCCTGACCGCAACATTTTGAGACATGATCATTCCGAATCGGTAATCATATTCAATCCGATTCTCAGTCTCGGACCGAATGTCTGCCTCAAGTTTAATTGTCGAAATGTCATCATTGTGGTACAAAATATTCCATTTATCTTGCAAATATTCATTAATTTCGACTAGACGGCGTTTATGGGCATCGACGAGTTGTCGTCGAAGGTTTCTCTCTTCTCCATCTTTTGTATTGAACAAAATATCTTTTTCTGTGATACTTCTTTTTATAGCTAACAAGTTTCTCTCCGCATTTAAAATATATGGTTTGTTAAGTTCGGCGTCAATAAGCTTCTTTTTTGATGTCTCTGCTGCTAAATTTATTTGGCTCGCATCACGACCAGAAGTGTTTTCTTGAATTTTTTGGGTTAAGACGTTAACGTATGGGATTAAGTTATCCAAGTTATTGAAGCTTTGAAATCCTTTAGCAATTAGTTCTTCTTCTTGAAAAGTCATGAGCAATGACGTAGCATTCTGCAAATTTTTTATGTGTGGAATTGTTCTATCAACCTCTTTTTCATATTGCTGTAAACAAAAAAGTTGAAATTAATTGTTTTCTGGACATTTTTTCAATAGCACATACCTTTAACTTCTCAATCTCAATTAGATGCGTCGAGTTTTCCTTGTTAAGCTGTGAAAGTTCATCATCCCAATCTGAGATTTTTTGTCTAAGGTCTTGAATTTTACTTTCGTTATCACTTTGAGATTGGGACATTTGAAGTGACAAGCTTTCAATCTGACTAAATTCATTCTGGGTTATTCGAATTTTTTCAATTTCTCTTCGATTATTTTCAGATATTTCCTGAGAGTCCTTATCAATTTCCAAGTAATCTGCTTCGATTTTCTCAAACTCCGAGATAATTGTTGCAGTGGCATTTTTGTTGGCCACCTCTTCTTGTTCAAGTTTTGTAAAAAGCTGTTGTTGAATTTGGATTTCATTGCAAAGTTTTTGAATTTCTTGAGAGTTTTGACCTGATATAATATAAAATTAAATTAGTTAAACTTTAAAAAAACGTGTGTATGTGTGCATTTACTATTTTCGTTGGAAAGTCTTGCCCGTTTGGGGGAAGGAGCTTCCGTTTCAGTATCATCAGAATTCAAAAATGGCTTTAAACCCACAATTAAAGGCTCAATCGTTTTCAACCCGATTTCAGTGTCTCGCAACTTATCCAACGTTTCAAATTTTCTCAAGTTTTCTTTTAACTGATGTTTAACAAGTCCGCTTTGTCTCGATAATTCTTGCAATTGTTTATAATATTCAGCTTCAATGTTAATGGCTTCACTATTTCCAGCATTGACTAATGGAGTTGAACACTCATTGCAATTTAGCCTGTGAATAAATTAAATATTTTAATTTGTGTTATCAATAATTGATTATTTTATAATACAAACCTTTTCAAGACTTGCAAAAAACTTTGAATTGTTTCAATCTTTGCAGCAATTGAAGCTGTCTGTTTCTGCAATTGTTCAATTTCCATTTTAATTTGCGTGTGTTCTGTGTGCACATTTCCTTGTATCCCCAGTTCTCGCTTTTGATTTGTAAAATCTGCAAAAGTGGAAAATAATTTTTGTCATTTTAGTTTTGCAATCTTTGATAAATAGCTTATTTTTAATATTTAAATTTTATATGTAAATATATAAATGTTACCGGTTTCCGCTTGGACCTGTTCTTTAACAAAGTCCATGACAGTGCTCCATTTTTGTTCCGATTGTTTCTCAGCTTCTAAACGTTCTCGTAATTCTTTTAGTTTTTCCTTAACGTCCTTTTTCTCTTTGATAATATTCACTTCTTTATTTTTGGAATCCATTTTCTTTTGCCTAAATTACCAGAAACGAAATGAAAACATAAGCTAGCAAAATAAAATAGCAATCGACTTTGACTTACGCAATACTGAATTTGTTGTCTGTTATTTCTTTTTTCCGTTTTTCAATCTTTGATATTTCGAGGTTTAAACCTTCAATCTTCATCTCAAGGGAATTCATATAACTGGATGAACTTTGTGAGTTTTGTGATTCTAAAAGAGCAGATAATTTCTGAGAAGCTTCTTGTGACGCTTGAGTTTGTATTCTATTAGCTCCAACTTCCATAAGAGCATCCTCTAGTTCTTCCTTTGCATTTTCCCGTAACTTTTGGAGGTTTGGCTTTTTATCCTCGTTCTACACAATATACAAAGAAATGGTTATATTATGTTCAATCAAGGACTAATAAATATTTAAATTTAGAAACCTCTTTAATTTTGAGCTGTAATTTTTTGATTTGATTAATCAACAGTTCCTTCTTTACTTTTATTTTGGTTTCGTTGACTTTATCAATTTCATCAGGACCTACTCCAAGCGTGCTGAGAGTTTTATACATTTCCAGAATATTTTCCATCCGATTTTTCAGATTAGAATAAACACTCAATTCTTTCTCCATAGGAATTCTTGCTTGATCTAATTCTAATTGTTTGTTTGTCAGTCTCAATATTTCCTTATTTGCCAGCTTTAACTTTTCCTGTTTATCTTTATGTTCCTTTTGCTGTTGTTGTTTCAAAGGGAGGTCATTTTGCAGTTTTTCAATTTCTATAAACAAATTGTAAATACTTAAATAGTTCACTTATTTTTTTGAATGGTAATTGATACCTTGCTTAATAGCTTTTTTCGTCTCTCTTAATTTATCCAATTGTTGGTTAGCTTGCTCTAAATTAAAGAAAGAGTCAAAGAGTTCTTTGAGCGTGTTTGAAGTGCTGAAAGGCCACTGAGTCTCTTCTTGTGGGACGACAATTAAATTTGCAAATACTGACCAAGGTAGACCCAAAATGCTGGATATTTCAGATTTTACTTCCTGTATTTTATATATAAATATATATTCCATATTTTGTTATCATTTTATACAGCTTCTGTTTCGAAATTACATGTACTTACCTTTGAATTGGGTTTGAGCACTGTGCCATCCTCCAAAATGATCTCGCATGACATTTGCTTCCCTCCTCTTAACGTCAGCGACCATTCAATTATTATGGGTTCATTGTTCTTTGTCAACTCCAGAACAATTTTTGCCTCCTGAACAAATAAGTCTATTATTTGCCGATACATTGCAAATGATTTAGAATAGATTTTAGTTTTACCTGAGGCCCATTAATGTCCCGTAAAATATGTTGAGAGATGAACGAAGCAACTGAAAATAAAAACCATTTTAATTGATTTGCTTTAATGTTTGTTAATTTTGAGCCTACGTCTTTCATTAGTTGAGGGCGGAGGGTCGCCCGTTAGAGCTAATTTTAAAGCTTCAACAATTGTCTGAAAACATTTGCAATTTTTATTATATTCTTACATCTTTGCAAGTGTTTAAATAATGTAAATATTTACTGTTTTTCCGGATCCATTTTGTCCGCAGATAATAGTTGATTTGTCATTAAATATGATTTCGTGTTGACCAAAACTTTCATGGTCAAAGCTTCTTATTCCTGACACCTTGAAACTTTTTAGGCGAAATGCCATTTTAATTTGTAGTTAAACTGGGAAAATATGGACATTGAAGTTGGTTTATATGAAATAGTATGAATATAAAACTCAATTGTTGCTTGAATTAAAGTCGATATAAATTAAAGGCTTAAAACGTTTTCTAGTTCACAAAACAAGAATGCGTCACACTAACAAGTGTCGAGTCTAGTCTCATTAATTGCCGGCTTATAAGAGTATCAACAATGGCAATATACAAAGGGGTAAAAAGACAAACTATTTACATGCATTGTTGCTTAACTAAACTGACAATTCAAAACCATGTAATGAACAAAGCAAAAAATGCATGAAACAAAATTCTTAATTATTGATAAAAATAAATTTTCTCAGTTTATGATTTAATTCATGTAAAATTTAAAAAGTCGATTTTATCAAAATTTTCAGAATTAAATTAAAAATAGAAAAAAATTATACCAGAAAAATCAGATATTCATTAATCGCAAGTATGTTCATCCTCAATAATAATTATCAAATGACCAACTTGCTCATTCGAAATATGTTCTATTAATCATGGATAATTAGCTTTACAAAAAGCTTTTTTTTAAATAGGTATTAAGCCAGAAATTGCTTGTTCACTGAATATGTAAACGTTTAGTCAAATTACACAGTTGAACTGAACCTTTAAAATGCATTTTCGAAAAGTAAGAATGCATGAACTAATAATATGAGTATGAACAGATAAAAAATGTTTGGCGTTGCTGTTCTTTTATCCGTAGTTAAATCGAACCCGAATTGCAAGTTAAATGTATTTAAACGAATGAATATGATTTATTGTTTTGGTTGGCTTCTCATCTAAAGAAGGCAATCGTTTTTCATATATTAAAAAGTTTTTTAGTAATTATAGCGGTTCAGTTTTATGAAAATAAATAAAGTATATACTTGGGTTCTAAATCAAGCTTGTTTCCATTTGCAAGCTCAAACTGTTTGCACCAAGGTTGAAATAATTTCATATCATGAAATTTATGGGTAAGACAAATAATTCTGAAAAAGGAATAACATTATTTTGCAATTTTTCCATCACGGACAATAACATTGAAATTTATTTCAGCTTGCCTTTTGTTGTTCATGTTACGCCCTTGCGTAGCAAATTTCCAAAAGGAAAAATCATCTTCCAACTTCAAAGCAGATAGACCCACACCAAGACAAAGCTTTGGAATTGACCAAATCATAAAATACATTTTCCAAAAAATATTTTCATTCTTCCGAAATTTACTTCCTTCAAAGATGAAACGAATTGAGTCATCACCAAACCATCAAATGGCTCAAATAAAATCCCCAAGAACAACGTATAAAAAAGTAAACGTAAAAAGAAAAGTGGCAAATTCATACAAACAGGAGAATACAAAAACAGAGCCCGGGCCAATCATGATAAAGCGATTTAAGTACTCGACCCATCAGGACTCTAAATCTAAAGACACCAATGAAGATGAGAATGACAATATTATAAATCAATCAAATAAAGAATCGGATTCTGATTCTTCATCCTATGAAGATTATTAACAATTATAAATATCTTGCTTTAAGCAATCCCTTTTTTAATGGGGAATAATTGAGTGATGTACATGTTTAATTTCTTCTGCAGTTACGTGACTTCCAAATGTGAGAAAGGAGTAATTGTTCACTTTACTTTATTCGGTAGTGGCTGTTTGTGGTATTTGGGTTTAGTAAAATGAATCTTGTCTCGTCCTCAACATTTTCGAGTAAAACACTAACCTAGGAATTGGAATTAGTGGTCTGGCTGGTGATGCGTGATGTGGTAGACTGCCAATTTAATCTGTGGTTGGAATTTTTACTTTCCTTCAGTTTTAAATTTTGATCTCAATTATGAATGTGCAAACATTTAGCTCATGCAAATACTCTTTAGTCATTCAATTGTTGTCTTTTGTATCACATCCTCTCTGCACTAATAAATTCGTCTTCAAATAGAAATATGTTACAATTATATTATTGAAAGTAAACTGACGTTAAAATGCAAAATTTCCAAAACTCCAAATTGCAACTGGTCGCAAAAGGTAAGTTTTCAAGTTGGAACAAGAACTATTATAGATAGTCAATTAAAATGATTCACTAATATTGCAGTTTCCACACATTTCAATTTAAGCTTCCTGTTTATATTTGTATGGACGCTATTGATTCCCAATGCAATAGAAGGGAGAAGTTTTATTCAGAAAATTTTGTACGGAAATTCCCATCCTGTAGAATATGAAAGAAACAAATTACCACCACCAGCATTTAATAGCAACTTTTACGATTATGATTATGGAAATTATGGATCTCGAGAAGAGTTACTTTCCCATACCAATTCACAAGTTGGACGAACGAGCTTGCAAAGTTGCATGAATCAGTTGTCAAATGTAATGAAATCTTCATCAAAATTCCAGTCAAAGGAGGAAATGAAAGCACTCAAAAAACTTCTCTTAAAGTATCTGTAAGTTTATTAAAAAGAAAAATGTAAATGGACGCCGCTAGATAAATTGTTTGTGGCTGTAAAATATTTATTAAGTGGTCAGTACAAAAGTGTAATATGTAGACTGCGGTAACTCAAATTACTTTTCTGTCACTTTCACTCAAATGGTCTTGTGGTGATTGTTAACATTTTGATTCCCATTTAAATTGAGAAAATAAAATTGTACTTTGATCTTATTTCAGATCTGAAAAAGAGGACAATGACTCAGAATCTGAGAGCAAAGAAGATGACGAACAAAACGAAGTTGACATAAATTCTGAAGAAACGCCTGTAAAGGAATCCAAAAAAGTAAAGGCAATTTAAAGCAATAAAAGTTTATAGAATAAGTTTGTTTTTTAATTATTCAGCTCAAAGCAAGAAAAGCGAGACGTGGGAGGACTTTGACAATAAATTGGATCCGTTACATTGGACAACCTCCTTCAGTTGCCTCGGTAACCACACCCACGCCACCAATGACATCCCAACAATGTCCCATGTCCACTGCCGAAATGCAACAAATGGTATTTGAAGCCTTGGGGCCACTGTTTGCATCAGCAGCCGGACTTTTAGACAAAATTCCTCCATTACCACCCCCACCAGAAGGGGGACAAGGGGGCAACAATAAGGTCATGCCAATGTCAATGCAGGGCATTCCAAATCAACTTATGCAAACAATGAAGACAATGCCATACACTCTATTTGCAAATATCAAACTTCCCGTAACTATTACAATGGAAGGAGAAGCTCAAACTCAGCAAAACACAATTCCAGTACCAGTCTACAAGAGTCCAAGCACAGCAACTCAGAAACCAATTAAAGTACTAAACAAAAATCCAAAGTTGTTAAATTATATACCTAGTTATTACGAGGACTTGCACAGAAAGGGAAAGCCAAAAGGAGTTTCAACAAAAGCCCAAAAAAGAAATTCACTTTCTCTCAAAAAAGCTCCCAAAAAATCTGTAAAAGTTGACTCAATTTTTGGAACAATTTCCAAGAAATTTAAGACTGTTTCGTTGTCCACATTTAAATTTCTAAATTATTTCAAAAGAAAACCTTCAACAAAAATCAAGACTGATGAAAATTCAAGGCTAGAAAAAAGGATTTGGCCAAGAAATGACCTCCCTAAAATTAAATTTTATCAAGTTAATGTCAAGCAAAATGATTCGGAGAGCAGTGAAAGCGAAGAAGAGTGATTCAATTAATTTTTAATTTAATTTATTTCTGTTTTTTGAAACATAGGACGCCCAATACATTCCGAAACTGTAACAAGTCTAAAGCCACTTTCTCTCATGAAATTTATTGCTGCTCTTGCCAAAGTTGCGCTTCCAAACTGAACATCGTGATGGAGCCCAATAAATGACTTGTATCGCGACTCATTTAAAGCTTTGTTGTAATTTTCCATCCCAGCATCAGTATCTCCAGGATGAGCCCAGTCCATTGTGTCAATATTCCATAGTACTGAAAAGTATCCAAATTCCTCTTCCGTTAATTGCAGAAGTTGATCATTAGTTTTCCCATAAGGAGGACGAAATATTGTTGGACGTACACCTATAATTTTTAGGATCAAATTGTCCAAAGATGATAGTTCTGTACGAATTTCATCCAATGTTAGGTTTGTCATATCCGGATGTGTAAAAGTGTGACTTCCTATTTGATGACCCTGTAAACAATTCTGTCATTATCGACACATCCAAAATATTTAAAGTTGGACACACCTCTGCAAATACTCGACCGATCGTTTCTTGATATCTTGTTGCATTTGGCTCCCAATTTGAGTCACCATAACCTTGTATGAAAAATGTGGATTTTACACCCAGCTCCTTTAAAACATTCAAAACTTCTGCAGTTCTGCTTGGGTGTGGTCCATCATCTGCTCATATACATTAAATCTTCCAGAGCAACTGTTATTTAATGAAAAACCTACCAAAAGTCAGTGCAAAATCTCTCGTATTAATGCAACTATAAAATGGAGGCGTTATTGCTTCTGTAGTAAATGTTGCAAAAATTGCTCCCAAAATGAACTGTGTCCAGTATTCCATTTTTGTTCATCTAATCGTTTGGGACTTTTGTAAGCTTATATATATATATGTATATATCATCCGAAATTTGTAAAAAACATTGTTCAATGACAGCATTATCAAACAACATTATTTGACAAATAAATTAATGCAAACTGTGAGTTGAAAATAGTTTCTATTTATTCATTTCACAGGTAAACTTTATTTCAAGTACCACGTTTATTGCTTCCTGATATAATGTTATATAAAACTAATATCCTATGCATATTTACATATCGTCGTCATGGTTACCATGCATGAGATTTAAACGATTAACTGAGAAATGTGTTTAATATAAAACCATAATGTATATAAAGTTATTTTGTATCACAAAGTTCTGACTCAGAACCTGGCAGTAATTTATTTAAAATGCAAGTTTAATTTTAATGTATCGATTGAAATCTTGATTACACAAACAGTCGATGGGACACATTTCTTATTTATTGGTTAGTAAGAAATCAATAGTTGTGTCTACCAAAACGTAATAAAACTTGACCTTGGTCGATCGTTTCAGGTTGAAAAAGTGATGGCCACCAAATCCTACTTTGCAAGTAAGCGTTCTTAAACAAGCCAACTTTCTTTTCCTGTATTCTCTCTCCTTAATTGTTATCAAATTAAAATCAGTTTTCCAACACTTTAAAATGTTTAGCGTGATGTTGTGTGTTTGTACCACAGGGGGAAGGAGGAGATGAATTACAACTGGAATAAAAATGCACACTCCAGGGACAAATAGGAAAAAAGGAAACCGAATAATTTGTCGCCCTCTTATTAGCAAAATATTGCAAAGCACATCGCCAATTAATCCAAAGATCATCAAAACAAAACTCCCTATTTGTTGGAATGCTTCAAGCCAATGAAACATTATGGTATATCTTATGTACATGATGATTGGTGATGGAAAGTGTTTATCGTGTGCATTTCTATGTTTGTTCCTTCTTTCAAAAACTCTTGCTTCATGATATGTTTTCATCATTTCCATGTTATGATTGATAATTTTTAATCCGATGAAAAATAGAAGCAACACCGTAAAAAGAGTTAGTAGTAAACCTTCACAAACTTTGTAGATGAAATACTCGTGGAGAATTATCAAAAGTAGGTAAATCTTCCAGGGTAAATTTGAATGGGAAAAGAGGAGAGGATAATATGGACTCAATTTACTGCAAATGTTGGCAAACACCAGAAAGTAGCTAATGATACGCAAGTTGGGGAGCATCAGTACACAAAGATGGCCAAGAAAGTCGAAAGATTTTAAGTCCCGTTTCTCAGTATCTATAATGCATATACATAAAAAATAGCATATAAAAATTATATGGATGACTTACATTTTCTGTAGTGAGCTTCCATGAATTTTCCAGTGTTCCAAGAACGAATGAATTCTTTGCCATTGACAAGCATTGAAGCTGACAAAATGCATGATGCAAGAGAGCTCACAATAAACAATAGATAAAGCTTTATTTGCAATTTTGAATTCTGGGCACTATCTATCGTATCCGTTTTAAAAAGATCTAGCCAGGAAAGCAGAATGAATGCAGCCGACGGTCCAATTATCACAATGAATTGAACAAGAAATTGATTAATTAACCAGGGAATTAAAAGCCGCAAATTTTTAATAAATTCCCAAATTTGTCGCTTTTTATTCCACATTAGAGGAGCAACATATTTCCCGTATTTTGTGGTGAACAAATCAAGACTTTTAAACATGAGTGGCGTCGTCATTTTGTTATGAGATTTGCTGAAATACTTGAACTTGTTTGCTTTGTTAACCTAAGAATGACTAATTTTTTTATGTTTACATGAAAGTAAGTACATATATATACATTTATTTTTAAATTTTATAGAGACTTCAATTTCGTACTGTCCTGATTGGATGAAGATATCATGCATTTATGGTTATTCTCATCGTCAGCTTTTTCATGTTAGGAAATTAAAATTTGTTTTTGGCAAACTTTCATTTTTACATTTAAATTACAAAAATTGACAATTACTAAATGCATGCATGTTGAGGAAATTAGTTTATTGATCCACATGTATGGATCAATAAACCACATCGCCACTCTTATGTTTGACAAAAAAGTAATTTGCCAAATCCAAATGGTTAACATAATTAGTATTCTATCTCTGTTCGAAATCCGAGTTGTATACAACTTATAATGGCATCTTTAATAATAAAACTGTCAAAATATTTGTGTCCACTGCTAATATTTTTTAGCTTTATCATTGTTCAATCATTACAACTTCAATTCCCCGACTATCAAGATTGTACATTTAAGATTACAAATTTTGCAACAAACGAATCTTTCATGAGAGATATTCAAGAAGAGTTAATTCATTCAAACAACCCGGAAAGGTTGCTATTGACAACTGCTACTACGGTATATTATAATGTCTCTCAAAATGCCCTTCTTCAAGATTTTAAATTTTATGAAAAGTGTGTCATTAACTTTATTTTACAACCGAGTAACTCTTTAACAACTTTAGAAAGCTTCAAAAAAGACTCGTTTAGAGGTAATTGGCTTGTCACAAACGTGTTAGTCACTACAAGTCAAAATGTTCCAGAATTGAACACCAAATTTGACCAATATATGAGGCTTAAACTATTTCTGTTAACTATTGGCAAAAGTCGCACCAGGATGTTAAGCTATATATGTTTCATTTGCAACAAAGCATATCCAGTGAGAGTATCGGAAATGTGGAATTTGAAACCTACCAATTTCAGAAATAAATGGAAAAAAGATTTTCTTATCCCTATATACTTTCCATCTTTCTCAAATTTGGATGCAAAACGTGATCGCAGCAAAAGAATGTCGTGTCCAAAACGTTATTGCCAACAAGCAAGGTTTGTAGACACTGTAAGCAACCTTTCAAATATATCCCTCAAACTACAATCAACAGCACAGAATGGAATTTTCCTCATAAGGATCTATTATGAAAATTATGCAGATTTTCCTTTAAATTATATTTTCAAC